>JACJUY010002419.1:1465-103998 GCA_014220935.1 Platorchestia sp. MABIK | reverse complement strand
ACTGCAACAAGGTGAGATGCTCCTCACAGCCCGCCCTGCTGCCAGGTTAACTGCAAAAACTGTAATAAGGTGAGATGCTCCTCACAATTATCACAGTATACCTTTCACTTGTAAGTCCCTGCCTAACTCCCCTATGATGTTGCTAGCGTGACCTCAGGTTCACATGCGTTTCGAAACCAAAACTTTTAGGTGTATTAGCATTGTAAACTATAATCGCCAAAGCTTCCTATTTGAAATTCGATTTGTTTTTCTAAATAAACGCAGGTAAGTTTAACTTGAACAGAACTTTATTTCATCTTTCTACGAAAGCCTGAGGAAGTGTAAATGGACCAGGAATTTATGAACTCATCTGAGTTACATCCAGTCAGCAAGAGCGGTGATTCTCCCTAGCCTGTGTCGCATGAGGCTGAAGTTCTAGTGAACTTTCACAACAGTACCCCTCAAGGGGACACGACTATTGTGTACTGCAAATTTGTGCTCCCAGGGGGATGACGTAAGGTCCCAAGCTAAAGGTTAGGTAGGCCTTCCTTATGTTGGAATAGAATAGGTTTTTGTTTTTTACGGACCATCTTTTTTCGGTTCACTGCTGTCTTTTTTTCAGCATCCATGACTTTCTCTTTCAATTTTCCCATCATGTTTCGTCAACTTCTTTCAATCTTGCTGTTTTATACACAAAGTGTGGGGATACACCTTGTGCATAGATTTTGCTTTCCCTTAACTTCGTACTAAATGATACTTTCTCCTTCCCAAACGTGGAATCCTTTTGTTGTGGTTGGGGCAACTTGAAACGAAACTGACGTAATCCAATCTTTCAGGACAGCATCACGCTCTTCCACATCGATGGCCTGAAATGCAAGCTCTGTGGTTCCTATAACACCTCGAGAGCGGCGGGCAGCTTCCTTCGAAAGAGGAGAAGTGAGTTTAGAATTTTGTTTCAGCATTTTTTTGTCCCGAGTTATCCTCAGTACGTTTTGTTCCATACAAAAACATTGTATGAAGAGCAAAAAGTTGACCCTGCTCTGCAGCCATGGATTTTGTACACAGAGCGGGATCGAATTCTTTGCTCTTAATGTTGATTTTGTTTGGAGAGAGAATTGTACTGTATAAAAAACTGACTAAGTAAGAAGAAACTTCCTTGCTTTTCAGACCGATTGAAACTTTTTTACAGAATGTTTATTTTGGTTTGCTTTGCTATCATTTTTTGCTTCCGAGCTATGTACGTTGAGTGTGTTGTCGTGAGGCTTGTTTTGTTGTAGTACTCACACGCTCCTCGAGAACGCGATCACTGGGGGCTGGATTTTCACGTAACTTACTTTGTCGTAGTAGTACGGCTGGCAGCGTAAATCTGCTAACAAGAAATTGCGCTGTGTGGCGTACCACTACGCCAAGGTAAATTGCAGCAAAATTTGGTCTCTGTCCCGAGCTGAAGATTAGGAAAGCTTTTCTTATGCTGAAATAGAATAAATTTTATGCTTCGTTACAAATCTTCTTTTTTTTGGTTCAGTGCTGTCGTGTTTCTCTACTGCTGCTGCTGCTGCTGCTACTAGTACTATTTTTTTCAAATTTTAATTTTGTTTCATAAACTTACGGTACTTTCCAATTTACTGCTTCTATGATTTGCTATATCTTGTATGGAGGGGAACTCACCGCCTGCTTAGATTGCCCATTCCTTAAACTACGTGGAAAATGGTACCTTCCCCCTACTTTTCTTTGGATCACTTATGTTGTGGCTAGGAAGGCTTGAACTAATTTGTCAAATCTAATCAAATCTTTGATCAAAACCTAGCGGCTGTACATCAATTTATAGTCGAGAGTCATTGACCAATTCTGACACTCGTGGTGATGCCATGAGAAAAAAATTATTAAATTATCTATGCGTATTGATGTATTCGATCATTCTGCGCATTACTCGTAAATTAGGACAGGAGCTAAATGCTAACAGGACGGTGATCCAAACATTCCCTAAAGCAATTCGTGAATTGTTCCAAAGCAACAATTCAAATGTCCTGACATATATAAGTGAATCAAAGGATAAAGTTGAAAGTTTGTGAAGAAAATTGACAAGTCGATTCCACACAAGATGACCAACTAATCGCAATAAATTGAAGGTTTTGAAGAATGTGCTGAAATTCCAGTTGATAATTGCCAGGATGCGGTAAAATCTCACAGAAACAGCTCATGAGCTGCATGGGTAAATGGAGGTGCTGCGAGTAATTATTTGTTGAATGAAATTCTTTCAAGTGTCTAAATACCTTTATCCCTACAAATGTGGAATTGTGGGTGAAACTTGATCCCAAATATTCCTTTTTTTATTTGGCAATTATGTTTGTTGATGTTGATTGGGGTTTACATCCCGGGATCCCGGATGATTTGGGGCTGAAATTTCCTGGTCCGGGAATTCCTTTTTTCCCGGGGATTCTCAGGATTCATAATTGCGTACATATTTTAAGATATTAGTGAGAAAAAAACTTGAAATCGTGCTTTTTCACTGGAATTCCCGGGATTCTAAATAGTATACATATTTCAAGATATTAGTGAGAAAATAACTGAAAATCATGCTGTTTAATATGATTTATCACTTAGAGAGCTCAAGATAGGACTTGCGCTGGCCTCCCTCTTCAGTCTTTGAGAGCAAGTCTTGTGTGAATGAATGTAAACATTAAACTCTCGCCTCACTTTATACACTTCGCACTTTCTCCCGTTGCATCTTTAACATAGTATCGCCGTACAAAGGCTTAGTTTCTACGGCCGTTGCCATCGTATCTATATCAGTCTATTCTTTATTACCTACAAAACCAAACCACAAAATATATTCTGATGCAATAGTTGAACTACATTATGAGATAGTGTAGACTACACTGTGTAGTGATGTAAATTGCGATAGTATTAAAACACTATTTCAGAATATTGCTCGGTAAATTCAGTCAAGTCTTTACAAGAGTTTACATTCATACAAATTGTAATGCAAACGTTGATAATATTAGAACCGTGAAGTTTCGTTGCTATTATTTGAGATCAAATCAATTTATGCCCATTTAGTGTCAAAGGTTTTGAATTCTGTTCGAAATTTTGACTGAATTTAAGTCTTGTTCCAAGTGTAAGAATAAAAAACCTAGTTTATCGTTATTTTTAAGTATATTATTTCAATTGTTATAAATGTCGTTTCAGAGAAATTCACGTCGAAAGTTCGCTCATATACGTTTTAAACTTTCTTCTAGACATGGGCAGTTTTGCCGCCTCTCCTCCACTTGCTGACCTACCAGCCAGTGCGTCTGCAACTGGTACTACCAATGATTTCCATGCATCAAAAAGTTCAACTCCATCTGCGTCAAACTTATCACCCAGTCCTCCATCTAGCAGTTCTTCGTCAACTCCAGTAGCATCGAACAGTTCTCCAGCTCATTCGACTTTGTCTATGGAAGGTGTTTCAGCTGCGGCTGTCAGTTCTTCATCTTCTCCCCTCGTGGCGTCAGCCATGGAAGTGTTTGCATCAGCTAGTTCTCCATCCTCTCCTCTGACAGCTGCAATGGAGGTGGTTTCTGCGGCATCGAGCATGTCTGACGCCTCCACTTTGGAGTCGGAGGCCGGCAGATCGGCATCACAAAGCTCGGCCAGCCGCGGCACTCCGGGAGCCGTGACGGCTCAGGAGGAAATCCACCTTTATGAACCTGTGTCTTTGGAGGAATTGGAAGACGACTCGTCTGTTCCTGAAGAGGGAGGCCTGGCGGCGCTCATACAGGGCCTGGTACACGGCTTCCATGACATCATTGGTCTGGAGGACGTGGACGACGATGACGACGATTTCAGTAGTTTTTTATCCGGTGACAGCACACCCCCAGTTGTGTTGTCCGTGCAGATCAATGGCCGCGACGCCGGCATCGATGAGGCAGAGGCCAGTGATTGGGTTACTGAAGATGAGGCCGACGATGAATTTGATACTGCCAACAGCGACTCGGAGCGACAGAGTTAGCGTTGGTTCCACTCTAGTTAAGTCAAGGTTGTTACTCTCGAGCTATTTTCAGCAAACATTGGTGATGTTAGTGACTATAGCTTCGACCTAGGAATCGAATTAGCTAAGGCTTATCACAGGAAGGAACACTTAGTACGGTATTAGAATGACTTTTGGCTTTCTATAGTTATAAAATAATATAGGATAGTAATATACCTTGTCACTACCTCTCCATGATGGGGAGAAAAGGACAGAAATGAGTCAGAGCATTCACACAAGTTGTAATGCAAACGTTGATGATATTAGAACCGTGAAGTTTAGTTGCGGTTATTTTGAGATCAAATCAATTTATGCCCATTTAGTGTCAGAATTTTTGAGTTCTGTTCGAAATTTTGACTGAATTTATCGGACAATATTCTGAAATAAATAGTTCACATGAAATATTTAGTACTGTGTAAGGAAAAACTATCTTGTTGATTATATTTGTTTGACTCGCACTAAAGTACGTGCCAGCTTCGCGTATCTCTGTAACTTGAAACACAATTGAAAGTCTGCAGGGTTCATTTCGGGCAAGTGGATATGGTCTCCTCTCGTCCGAGGGTCAGGGGAATTAGCGTCTCTTTATGGTAACTCTAGCTGCTCACTGCAAAATCACCAGTACTTCTGAGAGATTGTAGTGACTAGTTTCTTATATACTTTCTCTTTTCCATTTTCTATTTGCTCTTCGTTCATCAGGAGAAGCCTGCTATCAATCTTCTGGACGAGTATCTTAGATTCCTCATCAGTCTACTTTTCCATGATTTATCATCGAATAGCTTCCCGATGTTTGCTTTGTGTACGTTCAGTCTTCTGGAGTCTTTTTGATTCCCCATCAGTTTACTTTTCCCATGATTTGTTATTGTAGAATAACTTCCCAACACTATTGGAACACTCTTCAAATGGGTACTGCAGTGTCACTCTTGTAATAATGTACAGGAATTATGACAGGAGTCACCCGACTGTTGAGCACTACAGTCTGGTTTGAGTTTTATTAGAGTGTGCGCTAAATCACGGACTCAGCGCTAAGAGCGCGAAGTGTTGTTTAGTGTCTGATACATGAGATTCAACACCTGGCTCCTATTGTAATATTCTGTATCTCTACTACCAGCAACCATTGTAAAATACAAGCAAATAACGTTTGACTTCATAGGACTGGAATTATTTCTGACACACCTTCAGTAGAGCTGCAGCTCTGTCTTTCGGGGCTAGACTTTAATGCGTCAGGCGGTTTGGTCTCGGTTTGTGAGACCGAATTCGTTTTGGGAGCTCAGCGTGTTCCAACGGCTAGTAAGCGCTAGTCGGCTATCATATAAGAATCATCGTGTTTGGCATTCCCAGGAGCAGCACGCATTAGAAGTATGAAAAGTTGAGTTCCAAGAGGTATAAGCGTAGAAATGGATCTTGTTCAGGTAATGGATCTCGTTTGATGACCTTTTTCATCCATTAAATTTTGTATATGAATGGCTTTTGGTGGGACGCTTATACAAAAACGCATTCAGATTTCAAGTTGTTGAACGCTCACTATTCTCAGATGGTATCATGGCTCAGCTCCTGCAAATAAACTCTTGTATGTACTTCTCTCGAGGGGATACAAATATTGCAGTTAAGGAATTAGCTCTCCCAAGAGGAAGAAATGAGGTCCCGAAGTGGACGTTGAGTAGGCTTTGCACTTGTTGGAACATAATTGTATTTTGTTTTCTGCTGACCTGGTTTTTTTATTCAGAGCTTTTTTTTTAGCTCCTATTACTTTCTTCATAGACTTGTAACTTATTTCAATTTTGCTGTTTCCATGCGGAGTGTGGAGACGCATTTTTTGCATTAGTTTTCAGTTTCCTTAATTTCACACTAAATGGTGTCTTCCTCCCTCCGCTCTTGGGAACAACTTTGTTGTGGTTAAGGAGACCTAATTTGATTTATGATCTAATCTTGAAAATTCTTACTAGTGTTCCTAAACCTGTTAGTGTGTGGAGACAAAGTAAGAGCTGGCTAGAACCCTCATTCCGTGTACACCTGCGTGGAAAATGCTAGCAATACTGATCAAGTTAATGAACAATTTTTACTAGTGTTCCTTGTCTAAATTTTACTCGACTGGCACGAAATTATAATTTAAATACTTTTGTGAATGAAAAGAAATCATGCAAGCCGTACGCGGCTCGTGATCACCGAGTGTTGGTTTCGTTGAGAAGCCCAAAATCTCCTCTGGGCACAAACAGTGACACTTTTGAGTGCATTCTACTGTAATTCAACGTCGAGATCATGCTTATGGCTTTACCATTCTTCTTATCCCCTTCTAGTGGGAGCGAGCGATTTGTTGTTCTATGTTCCAGGTAGAAATGGGTTCGTTTTGGTTCAATTAGGAATTTTTCTTTCCAAAATTGTGTTCATAGGCAAATGGCGCGTAACCTTCACATTCTGTCAAATTTGATGCCTGAGGTCTTCACTTAACTCATTGATTTTTTCGGCGTTTTTCGTTGCAAAAAAAATTGATTCTCACTCCTCTGCCTTCCTGAAAGCCACAGCGTTTCTAGCACGATTCTCGGTGTGTCTATTTTATGTCTTTACCTTTCATTTTTCGACGTACGCTGCTTACCATGGGCAACGGACCTACTGTTCATTACTTTCACACTTCGATTATGAGGAAAAATGTTCCCAAAAGCAATTTGAGGAGAGAAAATTCACACTATGTAGCAATAATATCAAAATTGTTCTTGTCCTAGATGGTAAATACTTTTTTCTCGATATAATTTAAAAGTTGGAGTTGACAGTCAAGTGCTCGTTGGGAGAACCTTTTCAAAATCGCTGTTTGTTGTAAGAAAAATTTGGCGTTTATAGCTCGCCAAGGAATAATCGTTATTTGATGTTATTGGAAATGAATTGATAGTTTTAGCGTAAGTAGAGGACACTAGACGTTGTTTCTTCAGTTTAACTTTAGTAGTTCTTTTTTAAGACTCTTTCATAAAGAAGTCGTTTATCTTGTGCCTTTATTGAAGTATATGTGTGAGTGGCGGCAGTTGTCCAATTTACTTTTCCATTTTCCTTCTTACGTTGCATTTCGTTCATACGAGCATAAATTAGGCACTGTTATCGCGAAGTGTTTGCCAAAAACTTAGCATTTAAGAGAAGGTCAGACCCTTTAGCTCTTTTCCTGGGGCTGTAATATTCAGTTGCGTGTGTTTTTTTGCTGATGCGTCCGGTAATCCCCCCTACCCCCCTCCCTCAGAGTTGCAACCATTTTCTCCATGGGAATTAGCGCTCTCAGGGAGAAAATGTAAGGTACTGAGCTACGAGTTAGGTAGGTCATCTTTTTGTTGAAATAAAATGCGTTTTGTTTTGTTAAGGACCCTCTTTTTCGGTTCACTGCTGTCCTGTTTTTCAGCACCTGACTTTCAACTTTGATCTTGTTTCATAATCTTCTTTCTCAACTTACTCTTTCTATGCCCTTTCAGCATAGATTCCGCGTTTCCTCAACTTCGAACTAAATGGTGCCTTCCTCCTTCCTCTCTTTGGATTTTGGATGCATTTGTTGCGGATAGAGAGGCTTAAACTAACAATCTAATCTCATTTTCCTTACTTCCTTAACACTTTGGGCTTATGAGCGGCGTGAGTTTATGACGCTCATGAGCTTTAATGAAAACGTTTTCAACTTCGTCACTCACTTCCTCCATCTTTCTGCAGTTTTTAAGAAATTTCTAAATTGACATTTATCTAGAATTTACTGAAGCGTATAAAATTTATTACTATAAATGTAAGCTGTGAGATCACCATTGTTTGTCATTGAGAACGATAAAGAAAACATAGGAAAGACAGGGAAAGTCTTCATCGGTCGCATAGATATTACACTACTGTCTCAAATACCTTCGTAAGGACTAAAGGACGAGTAAAACATAATACAATATTGCTTTTTATTCTTCTGTTACAAATCTTTATCTACAAGTGGTATGATGTAGCATGTCAGTTGATGATGGAATTAGAACAATAAGGAATTAAATCCGCTAGACAAGCGGCGGACTAACGGCCTCGTTCATGTGAGAGTCGCAACACTTTACTGGCGAGTTCGAACGAGAAAAAAATATTTGCTCCTATACGTATTAGTGGCAGTGTAGCATGCTCCTCTCTTCGAACTCTCTGCTGCCTGTCTGGAACAACTATAGGTGGCCTCTTCTACATTCCAATTCGCATCTGCAGCTCAGCTATGAACGAAGCAAGCAGTTCTGTGACTTGATGCGCCATCTTCAGTGGCGGGAGAACATCGCCGGAGTACACTCACCTCTCGGAAAGTTATTCTTCCAATTGAGATCATCAGCTTGTTCGGATAGCGTTTCATTCGTTGAACTCTCCGACTATAAAAACTGACGTTAACGAAATCAGGTAATTTTTGCTCGAGTCCTTTTTAAATAATTTGAACAGCTACACTTGAACGGCTGCATCAATTCCCATCACTCAACAGGTTGGATAAAACTTATGGATTATGTTGAAGGCTTGCAAGCATAATTAAATTTGCGACTGCTAACCTTCCTCCGCATAGTGTGATGCCATTTTGGCGCCTGAAGCTTCTCCAACCTTTTTCCAAATTGTAAAGCTATGCAAAACGGTGGTCTACTTCTAAATAAGCAAAGTTAACAAGGTATCCCGCGCGTAAGTAGATATGACAAAATATGATACAATAGATCTTTTTGTCTCAAAACGATTATTTTTCTTTGAACAAAACTACAAATTTCTTTCACGTATTGCAGTTTAGTAATAGCACAAAGAACACATTTTATGATAGTAATGCTTTCATTCACTCGGCTGCGTCTCTCGTTCACAATAACGAAGGTTATTTTTGAAGTATAAATATCATTATTGCTTTCTTGAAATACATTTAACTGGAGAATGGCTATGGAATCTAGTTGATTTAAACCCAGTTCTGATCGCCTCTGCCATGTCGGACCACGCTGTCCGTGAGAAGTATCGCAGCTTCTGGGTACCGAGACTTGCGTACTCAAACGTCATTCTTCAAGATTTTACACCATTTATTCGCTTCGGAGTCTGCTTCTAACACTGGCCATACAAGACTATGTTTACCACACCAGGCGCTTGCGGAGCACAACCTCGGCCCATCAACACATTCATCCTCCATCATCCGGAGGACAATAGAAATAGAGGCGTTTTTACGTACCGACGAAAAGTTAACTGCGCTGTAGCCCTAACAAAGCAACTCATAGCTGAGTCATGATATGCATAATTTCATTATGGTTATCGTACTTACGAAGCCTACGAGTTCTTCGCTGGATTGTTCTCTTGTTATCGAACCACGCACGTCTATAATGGGAAGTTTGACAGTCGAATGTTGGTGCATTTCTTGAAGTCCAGAAAGAGCAAGATATAGAATCGGTTGCAATTGTTGGAGAAAAGGTTCGGTGGAGTGAATGCAATCATTGCCGTATGAAGACGTACGTTCGCATCCATCGAAATTGACGAGAAATGATATTTTACGTATCGAGCAACATGGGTAACATGAATATTTTATCACAATTTTTTGAATTTTGAGGGCGAGAGCAGGACTACCATACTGCCAAGAACACACCAGAGTGGCTGGCGTGAAGCTGTCGGTGCTAATCCAGCTGCGAAAAGTTTAACGTCGTTGAACATTGCTATTACAAAAACTTGTAACCCAATATGATGCCCATTGAACAAGATACTCATTGGCATTCACCATGGATTGCTATTCCTGAACGCACTAGGATTGTCTGGAATAAGAGTTCTCGTTCTCAGCAGTGGATACANAATGAAAGTCACTTCGCACGGTCCGATCTCTTCTTTCCTCTTGTAATCTTAGCGCTTGCAAGTAATTGAGGTTTGATGAAAATATTCTTAGACTCTTCGATATAAATAACAATAATCTAACTCGCCTAAGATTGCTATAGTGAATAATGAAGTAAAGCTATCTTTCTAAGTAACAACGTGGGAGAGATCTAGCAAACAGGCAAATAAGATAGAGAGAAAGCTTCTTATTTTAGGAAGTCAGCAGAGACAAAACATTTGATCGTTGATAAAAGTTGGGCGCTTTTCATCATGCAAATTCATGAAGCTCGCTATGTACAGCACGCAACGTAAACAGCGTCCGCAATTATGTCGTAAGTCACAGCTTATGATCTCCAAATTTCTTCGCAATTCTCAAGTAACCACGAAAAGGGTTTACTTTGAAATTTTATTAAATGTTCAACGATTGAAATAAGATCGGTTTGTTCATTTCCATCATCTTTAAATTTAAAAACAATAAAGAAGAACAGTCATGAGATTCAGTTCACCAATTCTTCGAAGAATTCACCAACAACTGTGACATTTTTACGCAGGAGTTTTAACATACACAAAAGGTCAGAAAGCTAAAAACAGCTCATTTCCCTCTATTAAGAGATAGAAGATTCACGTAGAAAAAAACTTGCATTGACGCTCTCATGTTTTAGGTACAATTGTGTGCTCTTCGTCTTCCGTTGAACTTGTTGACTGACATACGTTTGTGACTTATTCAAAATTGGCACTTCTTTTCGAAATAATTTTAACATCATTGAAACGCCATTTCAAAGTGAAAGTCCGTTCGATTTCGAAGTCGAGTGAAAACAAAATAACTGCGATCCCCGACTCTCTCTCATGGAAGGCAAGATTTAGAGAGCAAAATCACGGACATTACAATACCTACGGCATCTGACTCATGACTTCTAAGTATAATAATTCAATGAAAAATGTCCCAGTAATATTAAATTAACAAATATTCATAGAACGAGGAAGTGATATACTCATGACAGTGAGAAAAAAATTAAGAAATATAATCTACGACACGGTATGTAATCTAAGATAGGCACGACACTGTAGCAATAGGGGCAGGCAGTATGCTTTTTTGAGTCGTGTGTTAGGCCGCCGTCATACGGAGACCAAATAGGAACGTTTCGTCATAATCGTTTACTGGCAGCGGCACTACTCGATCTGTCCAGTGCCACGAAACCGTCAGATTTCAGCCTTAGTTTGGGTTAGTTTGGTCAAACTAAGGCTGCAATCTGATTGTTTCGTGGCCCTGAACAGACAGAGTGGTACCGCTGACTGTAGATGATTATGACAAAACGTTACCATTTGGTCTCCGTGTGACGGCGGCCTTAGACGTCACAAAATGGGTGATTTCAGGAAAGTAGTCTCGATTGAAACAAATTTCAATTGTGAAAGTATGGAGTAACAATCTTTGTAATACAGAATATAATTCATTGGGCAGCTAAAAAGGGGTATAGCTCAGACCACGGGTCCGGTACTCGAACAGTTTACGTCATCGAAGCGGTGCAGCTGGGAGCGTAAGTTCATCTGAGTCGACTTGCCTACGCTACGTGATAAATCAATAGTAGCTCAATGCTCAAATTTGATTTAAACGTGTTCGAATTTGATATAGCTCTTAGCGTAGTTAAGTCGACTCTAAACTGACGCGTACATCCATGAATGACATAAATTGTTTAAGATCCGACCCCCGGTGTGCAGGCATAGAAAACAAGAAAACAATTCCTGGTCAAACGAAACATTCAGAGTAATACCGTCTCGGTGTGCTTCAATTATAGTCAAGCTATAGGACATCCAATAGTTAGAATTGAATTTCAAAGTTTGTCATATTAGTTCGTTATACGAAGAGTTTAATCAAATTTTTTATTGAGGTACATGTCACCAGAACTTACTCTCGTATAACTCGACCTGTCGTCCTAGTGGTCGCAAGCATTTCAGCAACAAACACAATTTCTGCCACAAAGCATTCGAACATTATTGCTTCTGAATGCCAGCTATTTTTAGCATTCACAGTGTGGTATTCTCTATTTTTTGTGGATGGAAGTACTAGGCATTCTCCTGAAAAGCTTCCACACTAAAGTTTTCCTAAATATTGAATATATCTCTATGAAGTGATGAGTAGTTTCTCAGGACAACCTCGTGTTTGTGCATTGGAAGCCTTAGGACACCAGCGTTGAAGGAAACAAAAGTACATAGCGAGACAACTTAGCAATAGAACTATGTTTTCACCGATAATCAAAATTGAAAGATTCAAGCGAAAGCAAAACGAAATGGCTCATAATTTCAAGGATCTGAGTTTTCCCAACTAAACTAAGTGCGTATTCTTATTTTAGCCTTCAATTTATTTTCATCAGCGAGGGAAAATTCTTCAGTGAAAATGAGATTACTTAAAACTGGACGAGTGCGAGTAGTGATTCCTAGGAAGCAAACTGAAATTCTAGTAGTTATGAAAAATGACTTCACACTTTTAGAAATTGAAGTGGATTTAGAGAATATTTAATAAGTCCTTTGAAATTAGTGAGAACGTTCTTTGCAAGTACCATCCATTACTTGAGATGGAAACAGTCGCTCGTGTTTATTATTTGGCACATGAATGTTTTTGTGCATGGCTCGTGGAAAATAGTGCCAGGTAAAGAGATCACGACCTACCTGAGTGAGGTCTTAATGATAAACAGAAGGTACACCACTGGAAAGCAGGGGCCTAAGCACATTCAACAAAAGCTCTAAGTGTTCTTATCAATAACGAAGGCTCACTAAGTGCAACATGTGTATTACCCACTACGTGTAAAGAACGAAAGCTCTAAGTGCACGCACTCCAGTACTTTTATACTTCGCTTAATATGCAAGGGTTCTACGGAATTTGAGCAAAGCTTCACGGACAACGGAGAGAAGCTTCTTGGACATCACTGCTTCGAGAGATTGGGATATGTACACGCGGCAGAGGGATAACTCATCCTCACTCCAGGCGGGTCGTGCTCTCTTCTTACAGTCACTCCATTGCTAAAACGCTTTGTTGAACACTCAAATAAAAACTGTAGTTGTTACATGGAAGGTTTTATAAATTTCCGTGATATCTGATACATAGTTCAGAAATGAGCTATGAAGGGTTTAGAAAGCACAGGTTTGGGTCAAGATACAAATTAACCTGGTACGTATCTGAGTTTTTTCTAAACTCGATGAAAGGATAAACCTCACGATCACAGTAGTTATTGTGACTGAGATTTTGATGTAGTGAATGGATGTCATAGGCCACTTATTAGCGACCTAATTTCCTTAAGGTTACGATCAGATAATAATATAATCTACAGGAAGGAAAGGTGACAACCTCACTCAAGCGACCAAGCCAACGCGATTTGTACTTTGGTTAGTTGCGTCATGGAAGCTTACTAAGCTTTTCCGCGTTAATAAGTTCACCAACCATCTCTGGAACTATAAATTTTAGAACATTTCAAAATAATTCTAACAAAAGAGGAGCAGAATTCCAAAAATATCGATAATGAGTGCCTCGATTAGTAAGTGATTTGCAGTATTGGAGAAATGTGAAAAGTTAACTTAAAATTGTCAACAATGAATGCATTGAGACGTAGGCGACGCGCTATGTTGTAGCAACGTGAAAAATTAAACTGCATAATCCCGAAGGAAAAATTTTAACCCGAATTCATCTATCCATTCAAATATATTATTTGCGAATTATGTAAAATGGGATAACTAAACGAGCCGAAATTTAGATTCGTTTACAATTTGGGTACCGGAACGCCGTACGTACTATCAATTGAAATTTGTATTTGATTTCGGACAAGAAAATTTGTCATTCTAAGGTTTGATTCTATACGGGTCAAGTCAATCCAAGTGCTTCTGTAAAATTTACTCTCTAAAGGGAACATCTTATTGTAATATGAGAGCAGTGGTAAAAAGGGTACAAAGTTAACCCTTTGAAAGAATGTCGGATCAATTTAACTATGCAAATCATGCAAGCAATGAAATAGCAATTCTAGCCTTGATAAAGGGAGCGTCAAGGTAGTGCTTAGGATAAAAAACGATAAGCTGAAAATGCTTGTATGGCAAATTGAATGTGGGTTGTAATTATTGTGAATAAACCTATGCGCTAAATTATATCAGCGATGACACGAGCGTCTCGCTGCTGTTTCACTCAGACGTACTGGACTGAATGGATAAGGCAAGCTGTTCTGTGAACACGTATAAAATATCCTTAGGAGCTGTCATGAGCGATAAAACGGCTCCAAGTTCATCCATCCAAATCAGGGCCAGTAAAGCACCAAAGTCGAGTACCTGCCAATCTGACAATAATGCCAACGCCAAGATGCAGAAAAATTTGTGAGGAAGGTTTGTCGCACGCGAAAACGTTCATGCTCTTCCACTGGGAGCACAACGCATAGTTTACCTTAGGGATGTGCACAACGAGCTCACCTAGAAGCCAGGGGCGGGATGCTGATGCGCCTAAACCAAAGCTTGGTACGAATGCCTAGCCATCATCACACTGCACATTGCACCTTCTTTTCTTACAGGTCTAATATAGCACAGAAGGACGCCAAAAGCTCATAGAATATTCGCTGCACCTAATTAAGAGACAAGACTTATTCGAATCCGTAACGTTAAATCTTAGCTAGAGTGTATGAACAACTCTTTTTAAGCTACGAGAACCTTCATTAGTTACTGATATCTTAGCTGGGAAATTAAACAGGCATGGATCAGAGAATAGTGCTCACAATTTACACACAATGATATTTCAAGTAGGCTCAAGAGAGGACTTCACGAGTAAAAAGAAAAGTAGATTTTCCCCTCATAGGGTTGTTTGGAAAGCACCAATTCGTTAAATTTTAGTTGAAATTGATGAACATATGTTAAATGGGTTATAAGTCCGAAATAACCTTCAAACTTTGCCAAAAAACTAGTGCAAGCATGGGTTTGTTCATGGGAATTCTCCGCGTGTCAAAGAAAACATCTGAGAAATTATATTAAGCCATTCATCTCAATTTTCACTGTCTAAAACACAAAGAATAAGAATGCGGTATAACAAGCAAAAATTGTCTTTTGCCTCTCTTAGGGTTGCACAGTTTAAAAAGTTGTAACTATTGTCAGTTGAAGCATGGTTGAAAAATATTTCAAAACGCTAATAACAAGTAACGCTGAATTTTACTTCTAACAAATTTCTATTGGATCATTCTACAAACCTTGCATTGAAATGCTACATTGTCAACAAAACGCTTCAAGTTTTCATTAGGGTGTATGAATTGAGGCTCCCAAATTCAATTAATATTAAAATGGACCTAAGCTATGCAAGTTCATTTTTCATTATCACCCTAGCACTCTAAAATCCATCTTCAGCACAGCATCTTGCAAGATTTTGCAGTACTATGAACTATCTTGGCAATCTCTCATACTAGATGTTGATCATGTAACCGAGACCAGGGATGCTAGATTGGTCTATTTTCTGGTCATAATTTTAGAATAGAATTCAACAAATATTGTTCGTTAAATTGGTTTAGTGTTTTAAAGTTTGTTTAAAAAAAATTGTTGCAGTAACGATCCCTTGGCGTCAGACAACCCTGCAAGGTTACCAAGCGCTGATCGCTTTTGCACTTAAATTTTGCTATTTTTATTGGGACAACAAGCCAAATATGAGAATTATGGCCCAAAAAAGACCAATCAAAACACTCTTGATTGAGGCTAAATCTATGCCGCACTTTTGCAGAAATCACTAAACATGGTATACAAGCCGTCTCGACCATGTATAGATATACTATTTCAATTCAACAGAAGACTAGTGGAAGAAAAGTTACATATTTACAAACATGAAAGAGAAAACAGGCTTAAAAGTTAAGCTAAAAATATGTGTTTTTTAAGAACAGTAAAATTTCATAGATAAAATCTTTATACAAGAAAACGATTCTGTACAGTAACTAGAACAAAAAAGAAAAAACAATGGTGATAGTCTCATAGTAGCAGGATATGAAAGAATGGTTCAGAGATACTTGAATGCTATGTATGATAAGGAGGGAACAAACACTCAATTATATCCAGCCGAAGGTTTGTCGTTTGAAGGCATTAGTCGACAAGTTGGTAGCGCTCTTTTACATTTCCTCGGTGGAAGGCTAGACTCCTGGATTCAACGGGTCCGTGTAGCTAAATGCTGACACTTGCTCAGTTTCCTTCTAGGTCACTCGTTTCGGTCCATTGGCGAACTGGAACGAGGGAATATAGCACTAACTGTATTTACAGGACATTGTTCGGCTGTGACTCCGCTCAGAATGCCGAAAATATTGTGAACGGTAAATTATTTTTTGCTTTTTACGATTGAAGTCAGTGGACCAATTGTCGTGAACTAAAAACTGAAATTCCATTTCTTTTACTACTCGCCCGTAAAATTATACTTTTCTCATCAATGACCAATTGATTTGCACATACTAAAATAAGCCTGAACCCGACCTCTAAAATGAATACAGAAACTATAGCAAGCTGGCGATTGTGTAGAGAGCATCCCCGTGATGATCAGTTCGAGTGATATGAGCGGGCTGCTGGAAGTGAACTGCGAGACCAACGGAGGCACCTGAGCAGAGAGACACTCGGACGGTCACCTATGGATAATTTAATACAATTTAGTGCTAGCACTACATATATCTCAAGCTATTTATTATTCTATTAAAATTTTCAGTGAATTAAATTTCATTTGTTTAACAATGATATAAATATTTGAAATAGGTAAAATGTTAATTCGTAATTACACGATCCTGAAAAGCGAAAATACTTCGGTGACAAAATCACCTTGAAATGTTTACGAGAAACAAAGCGAGAAAACTATTCAAGTACAGATCATAATTTTTAATGCAAATCAAACGGTAGGAATTTTACGAATTAGTCTTTACTCAAATGTACTTGGTATCTTATACAGTAATAGGTCTGCCCAAGATATTCTCGAATCTATACATTTGAATATACATATCAAGACACATTCTTCCTAAACTTTGAAAATAATTTCGAAACTGGTAGTTATCATATCGTCCCTGTCTCCAGTTCTAACCTCAAGTCAAGTATTCAAGCTTTACCATTCGTAGGGATATCAAATAATAAAAGAGGAAAAATAGTTTGCCATCAAGACTCCCAAATTTGAAAATCTTGGTAGTTGTTGATAACCCGTAGAAATGTACGATTACATACTAAGTCCTTAGGTTCTTTAAATGGCATGCTTACGTCCGGGTAAATGGGAACAAGTAGTGTTTGAATCATCGGTAGTCACCGGTAAGATTGGCTCAAGCAACAGGTCGCATCAACATGACAACGAGCCTGCGCATACTGACGAACTTCGTAATGCGCTACAGCACATGATTCACTTTCAAGTCGAGTTTCGCATTTTCAATGTTGTTGATAGTGAAATGATGTGAGCTTACAATGAGAAGTGAAAGACGCCAAAATACTAAAAAAGATTCGAAAAGTGGAAAGGAACACACACAAATATTTGAATAGTTCGTGGCAGTGAACAGCTGTTATTTCAAGGAAATATCCATTGACTGGCCACAGTTATAACAGTTCGCAGAACTTACTACTCGTATTTACGAAAGGTATTTTTAGAGTTTAAAGTCATTGTTCACACTAACAGAGTTGGTAATTCCGTTTTTACACAGAAAGATCACACACGAACTCGAGGGCACAGCGTATGTCAGCGATTGCTTAGCGCACAACTTTGAACAATGATGCATATTTTCTGCAAGTTTCTGACGACTCACGGCATGTTAAGAGAGAGTTAATGCTAGATACGTGCTATCAAATGAGAAATGTTGTTCGACTACACGTTACTCTGAGGGCAGTGAAAAAGAGAAGTTTACCATACTGATAACTACGCAAGTAATGAATATATAATTGGGGTGTACTTATGGATTCTACATTTGTATAAATGTTGATTCAAAATGAGAGATTATAAAAACTTTGATAAAGGTAGATGTCAATGGTCGTCAGATCCTAACCAGTTGTGCTAGCACTCAAAGTGAAAATGTAAATCAATCTTAAAACTGGAAACCAAACAGGAGCTTCGGAGTAGAAGGATCTGCGTTAGAGGGAGGAAAACCTTGAAAACAAACTCCAGATTTTCACTTGCTTTCAAGAAACTTATACACAGCAGAGTTTATTCATGAAACAAAATCGAGTTCACGTCTATGGAGTACGCAACTTTACCCACATGCGCTGTTAGTTACAAAAACAAACTACCAATCAACGAGGAGATTTTAGAAACAACTTTGCACGTTGTTGAAACTATACAAGAAAAAATGCTGAATAGAGATCAGGTGAAGTAGGCGAGAACAACGAATAAACGAAGAACTTGAAAGGGACGAAGACATAAAGCCAGTCATGACAATGGTGTCGGAGTGGAGGTGGTTTGGGCGAAGGCGCTGTCGTTTGGACGATGCTATGCAACCGCTGGCGCCGTGGCTGGAGCTGTGCCCTTCGAGAGATGGCCAGGTAGCGCCGCTAAGCTGTGGACGAAACAGATTATCTTAGATTCAAATAAGCATCAATAAGAGACGAAAACAATGTATACGGGACGTTAGATGAACGAGAGATTAGATTAGATGTTAGTTTAATCCCCCCTGACCTTAAAAAAGTGTTCCGAAGACAGGAAGGCACCATTTATTATGGAGGTATGGGAATGCGGAATCTATGGTGAAGAAGGCAAAGAAACAGTAGGTTGAGAAAGAAGTTTATGAAACAAGATAAAAGTTGAAGGAAAAAGTAGTAGGTGCTGAAAAACAGGATAACAGTGAACCGAAAAAAGGTAGTTCCTAACATAATAAAAATTTGATTTTTCAACAAAAAGAAGGCCTACCTTACTCTCAGCTCGGGCCCTCGCACATTTTCCCTCTGGGAGCGCTAATTCCCATAGATACAATAGTTGTATTCCTTTGAGGAGAAGTTAGATAAACTAAATTGAAATGGTAACTTGATATTTACAAATCCAACAACTTTTGTGATTGGACGGGTTTTTGAAAAATTGATTCTCTTCATCAAATTGCAGATGTAGATTTCAACAGAAGAAGATGTTCTCTAAATAACGTCAGCACGAACTTAATTGCCACTTCGTTCATTACTTTGTAATTGACAGTGCAAAGCATAATTTTCAAGTTCAAACGTTGACCATTATTCCAACCCTTACGGTAGAGAGGAAGAATTATATAAGAAGCACTCTGACTACATTTTGTACGCGAACTATTATCAGCGAATACATTGATAGTGCTCGGCGTTATTAATTAGTTGCAACATAGCAGTGGATCAGTAGACGTGACTTCACAACTGCTCGTCTTCTAATGCAAAGTATTTGGGAAGAATAAATCGCTTCTCACTTCATTAACATACAAAGTTTAGCGAATTAATTTCACTACACCCTTTTCTTGAGTCTCAGATAAAATCGGAGTCAGGTACTTCACTTTATTTTAGGTTCTATCTCAAAATCACATGGTATTAATCAACGCATGAAGGAGTTATTTTCATGGAAGATTGTGTGCGACGGTGTATTGCCTTTATCCGCGCCAGACGAGCTCGGGTAATCGGTTATTTTATTCTTGAAGAAGCCGAGATGGTCAGGGGAACAGCAGGGAATGACCGTCATGGGACAATAGGGCTCGTAAAGCCAATAGAATCTGTAGCCACTCTGATGCAACCGAGCATACCATCATTGGTCACCACTGCTCTGCAGGCTAGCCTTTACCTTTAAATCTCTTATGTCTTCTTCTGTTCTTGCGTATAAGGACTCTACCAATGCTTCCTATATCTCCATATAAATGCAATGCTTCCCATAGATCCATATAGATAAAAGAGGATTGGCTAGTGTTTCCGTTATCTCCATAGGAGGCATTGACTCTATTCGAGTTTCATAGAGGTTGAGAGGGTAAAATGAAGCTTTACACCGAATAGGTTTTGTATACAGGATTTTCCAATTTTCCAGTGTGATCGCAATTGTAGTCCGTGACACATTCAGAAAAACATGTTTTTTACAAGTTAAGTTGGAAAAAACGATCGTTCTTCACGTTAAAATGTCAGAAGTCTTTCGTTTTTTGTACGTTAACTCGAAAACAGAATCATTTGATTTTAATGTAGGTAAACGTGACAGCGAAAAAAGTTTTATTATGAGCTAATGCGAAAACTAAAAGCGTGAAATGGAAAAAATACTCTAGGTCATGGGGTCCAAATTTATTTGTGAGTTTGCTCTACTTGTCACAAGTGAAAGACTAAGTGCTCGTGTGAACTAATGAAAATCTGCAAAATTCTGTGGTTCGACTTCTATTCATTGTGGCGAAGTCCTCACGAAAGTTTGTCAAAAAATATAAATGCGCGATTGAAAGTACTGAAAGGATATATTGTAAACCTGTCTAAATATGCCTATATTTTGATTTACTACTCGTATGATAGTGGTTACAAACATGGACAAACGAGATATTTGCGAGCCCATTTTTCCTTTCTTGGGCAGTAAGTAATTCTTTTTATGACATGCATAGTTATTTCCAAAGAGCTGTCAGATAAAACATTTTTGTTTATTCAAGCTGAGATCTAACATCTCCAAGGCATAAGCACCGATGATAGCATATACCAATAAAATAAAGGAAAAAATGTAGTTTACTAACTCAAATCATAATCCTATTGAGGAAATGTTCATAAGTATTGGAGTCATTCATTACAGAAAAACAACACTGTTTTAGTTCTATGAAATCATCCATTATTGAGTTTCAATAGTCTCTATTCCTTGTGCACTTCGCTACCCTCCATTGAAAGGGGACCCAATTTATCCAAAACGCCAGTGGTTTCAGTTCTATCTCATACGAGGGCACGCTCAGGTTATTCTTCATTCTTTCAACGAGCATATGCGCTCGGGCTTAGCTAATGACCGCCCAGAGTCCTCTTTTAGCTGGCGCAAATACACGGCACAAAGGTCCATTTAAATTTGGCTTCGAATCGATCCCATGACGCCGGTGGAAGTGCGCACATCAGCGTAATGGATTGTGATAGACAAGAGGGATTTGAGAGAGCGCCATACATCAACTCGCTGAGGGCGCGAGAGGGAAAGTACTGAGTCAAATTGCCTGTCGCAGGGGGTATAAAATTAGTCCCCCTACCATTTATCACGCAGAGTGGGCGGAAGAATCAAATCCTCTAATTTGATCAAGTTAAGCGTACGAGCAAGTTCGTCAATCAAGTGAGAAACATTCCTTTATAAACAACCTAGAAGAACTATCGTTTTTTAGTCCAATGTAAGTGGGTTCCGAAAAATTATTATTATTATCATTATTATTATTGAGAAATGAATTAATTCAAGACTCTTTAGCTTTGTTTCGCGCATCAGAAACGTCTTCAACGTCTTCTTGCCGCATATTTTGTCTAATCTGGAAACATAATTCGCTAAATTTCCCACTGTAAGAAAGTATTTTAAAGACCTTTCCATGCCCAGTATTGAAGTTTACCTTGCAATCAAACAAGCTTAAATAACTCGAACAATTATTCATTTGTTTGATCTCACTGAAGAGCAACCAATGCGACTTATGCTACAAAAACAGCTTTCGTACACATTAAAATGACTGCCAGACTGCCCCACATTGATAACAATTAATTTGATAGAAGAATCAACATAAACAGTTACGTATGCGTACGAACGATCACACGTAGGTCTCGAGTATGCTGGTAATAACTGCTCACAACATGCTATTTTTCAAGGAAATCTGGTGGATATGCGCTTAAAAAAGTACGCTAGAGATCGAAAACTCAGCTGGTGTAGCTAATGGAGCAGTCGACAGTTTCGTGGTAACGCGAACGAAATGTTATGAAATATGGGCGTATAAAGTTGCGAGAGTTGCGGCACAACGCGGATTGCGGCAGGAAAATCAGTTCAGTTGCGCGCCGGAGAAAGAAACCTAAACTTTGACGGCTCGCATTGAAATGACAGCTCTGTGTCACTCAGCTCTCGAAGGAAAGCTGTAAAGCAGCTGACTTTGAAATGCTTTCCTTCTTTTGTTTACAATTTTTCAACTAGTAAAAAATCTTGTGAAACTGGACATATGAGAGCGGCTCAAGGCTCTAGAAATGAGAAGTAAAGTTTTTGGAAAAGTTCAAACAGTTCACGCTGTATCAATAAAATCTTATAGAAAATCAACAAATGAGGCTGTGTATGGAAGTTGTGTACCTGTGTAAGTAATACGAATACAATTATATAAGTAATAAGGGGTAAGTAATAGGCTAACCGTTTACAAACAACACAAATACAAGGGTTATTCGAAAGTAAAGCCCGATGTCTTAGAAATCATGAACTCCCCGAAGGAAAACATGAGGGGGCGAGTTGATAGATAGGTGGCCTTCTTTTTATTAAACTAAAATGTTTTTGTTATGTTTAGGACCCCATTTTTTCGGTTCACTGCTGTCCTGTTTTTCAGCATCTACTACTTTCTTCGTCAACTTTTCTCTTGTATCCTTAGCCTCCTTCTTAACCTACTTTTTCTTTGCGGACGGGATCCTGTGCTGAACACATCTTGTTCATAGATAACCGCATTCCTTAACTGCTTGATGAATGGTGCCTTTATCCTTCCTCTTTTCGAATATCTATGTTATGGTAAGGAAGGCTGACACTAACTTTGTAGTCAATCAATATAAGTCGTTAACCATTTCATATTTTTTAAAAATTCTGTTTAGTCAATTCTTTTCATGTAACTCTACTTTTATACGTAGTTTTCACACTTGTTTAAACATTTTTCTATATGCTTTTGCACTCCTAAGTCATGACGTCTGCCGCTTAGTCGGCCAGATCGCGGTTCATCACGGACATTTTCCAGTCCGTCCTTAAAATTACGCACTCACTTTGCAGTCACTCATCTCTTTGAGGCCAACATTTCACTCATCTGTAGATGAATTACTACTGGCGAAAAATTCCCTGCTGTCAAAAATCGTATCACTGACTGTTGGTAGTAAAAGTATGTTCATGGATTATTCAAGTGCAATTAGATAATAAGGTGTGTAGTTTGGTGTTAAAGCTATAACGTTCAGTATTTGATCTGTGTACTCAGGTAATTATTGTAGATAGTTAGGTATTTAAAGCCTGTAGTTAAGTATTAATGAATCCTAGTTACGTTCACGCAAGTGCATGGAGGCAAATGAGCATACGTACATAGTTATAAGGAAATATGGATGTATAAATATAGGTAACAGAACGAGCGTAGATAGGCGTATGAAGGCGTGTAACTACATACATGGATGTACGGAAGCTGCTCGAATTGCACTTGCAAGCAGATATCTGCATCAGATGTAGAAAACATTAAAATTAGATACCACATCACCAGTGAAAGAAACATGATAATTGGACCAAAATATTTATACATCACATATTTCCAATGATTTCAATTAAAAAATAACTGCATTTAATGACTGAGCTGAAGTCGTTGATGCATATAACTCTAAGAAAACTCAGTAAATTTTTGCTCCATTGTGAGAAAACTTTCTGAAGTTTGAACGCTGCGCTGGAATACGTTCATTTTCCGAAGTTACTCCGTGGATCAACAAATGGTCAGCTTTCTCACAAAATGTTATGTATTGGCCTCACTTTCTTATTAGATCTAAAATACGCTAAAAATTTGCTTGTAGTTAAAAACGGACGTTGAAGGACGTTTTTGTCTCATTACTTTCAAATCGTTAACAAAAGTAACCTTTTTATTCGAGAGAGATAATAATTAAATTGAGATGTAAAATAATTAGAACAATTATTTAAATTTTCATGTGAAAAAGGAAATGAAGTGTGGAAAAATCGTTCGTTGAAATGTCGTGAATTGGAAGACCAGGTCTAAAATTTCATGTCATCGAAGCCATTCATTGTTCAATATAATATAAATTTTCAACGCCATAAATCTAATGGAGGTCGGTGGTTGTTGAACTCTGGAAATGGCTCACTTGGGGAACCAAGTTCCGGCCTTTAACATCCAGAAAATTTAGTTACAGTGCAAATTCTCCTGTGTGCCCAGAGATGTCTGTGCCCGAGCTGCGCAGTTACGTCGCTATAGTGTTCAGTATTCGGCACACAAGTCAACTGACTCAATTGACCACGCTGCCTCGATATCCCTATTTTAAGTCATGCTTGACTCGCGGGTATTTTGCCTTGCGCACTTTAGATTCCACTTATTCAATTCTTCCCGGTACAGAGGCTTACCGTTCGAGCTTCGCTAGAGTAAGACACTGTTTAGTAATGAGGTGTATTCCACACGTTGTCATGCGTATCATCATCCACGGCTAGCGTTAAGAAAACTAAGAAAACTAACTAAGCAATCCGAAAAACATAAGAAAACTACTGTTGTAGTGTACCGTACTTTGTTTTTGCATTTTGTTTTTCTGAGTTTTAAATGCCAACCCTGGTGTAATTGTTGATATTTATCTAGTTCTGTTAAAATATTGAAAAATAAGTATCTATTTTTGTCGTGAAAAATGGTTATTTTTAACTATTCTTGAGGATCCCTCTCCTTCTACCACGGTATAGCGCATGGGCTTGAAGAATTTCCGTAAAGAAACACCAAAAAACGTTTGATTTACTTTATGTATACAGCAACTGTGCTTGCTTTTAACTAATTTTCAATGAGACTGGAAGGCAGAGGTTTTCGGAAACAATATCGGTGTGACTTAAGCCAGAGAAGACTGGTTTTAGTATCCAGCATTTTATTACCATCCCTACTCAAAGCACTCAAACTTTTACTGATATAACTGAAATAAAATTGGGTTTACCACAATGCTTTAAGTTTGTGCATTATGTAGGTGCGCATTCGAACTCGCATTCGTCATATAGTGACATTTCTAAGACGGAAAACAACCTTCCGAATGACAAATCAAAACTTCATGGCGCGGTAAAGCTCAACAGGAAATCTAAACTAGAGTATGAACAAAAATAAAAAAAAAGAGAAAAACTTTATTTTCGATACCTTCACTAACTACGTAAGAAGGCTGCGCCAACATGTCATTGAAACGTTCCTTAAATATCATACCCAATTTTACAACAAACTTGGACTGACCAAAGAGATTGACACACGATAAACGAACCTCTAGCAACAATTTTGTGTACTTTGTCACGAGTACGATGTTTCTGTAGACGGGTGAAAATGGGATAAGCATGGAAAGGGTACTTTATTAACTTAATGAACTTTCTGTTCCAATGATGTGTTAACTAGTTAGGGTTTTTAATTGAAAAAGCGTAAATATATGATTACTTGGAAATTTACCTCATAAATTTTTACTTTAAATCACCGTAGTCTTTATGCAAAGTATGCCCGTAGCTTAGTTTTTCATTTACATCATTCACAGTACGTAGGAAGCTAATAGTCAATTGCTCAAGAATCTATACTGAGGTAAGTAAATGCAAAAATCATTACAGCGATGATCATCGATGAAGTGACCTTCCTAAAAGAAGTTGTTACAGCCACTCATTGGATGAATAAAGGCGATCACTCATCGTCAAGAATATAAAATTGTCTATTCGAAATGCATAAAAAGCTTTGAAAGCTTTCCAGAATTTGTAAGGATCCTTATAACACCATCTAGAATAGTCCTAAATGTGTACAAGAACAGCATTAGCAGCCGTTTCAATAAAGGCATAAGAAGACTCCAAAAGGAACACTGAAGCGGTTCTGAATGACGCTTTTTTCGCTCTCGTGAAAAGGTGAGGTCTCATTTCTGTCTTGAACTATTTAATTCAAGAGCGAGAGAGCCCATCTCGTTTATAGCTCGAGAGTGCGAGCAAACACTTGGTCGACTTTTGGTTCCTCCGACGAGTTGGCTTCCGAACAGTTTGCCGACGGATTGTTCTGGAGCACCTCCCCTCCAGCTCGCATTCCAAACACCAGCTTGGATAGCCAAACACGCGGGTAGCGAGGTAAAACCAGTGGAAGATTACCGCAAGAGAATCAAAAGTGGAAACTATGATCTTGAAAAATCTTATCAGCCCATTGAGGCAGAGATGTCAAACCTCGATCAAAAAGTTGAGTAGATCGGAACGAAGAAAAGAGGTAGAAAAGACCGTTTAAATAATTTTCCGTAACTCCTAAACCAAACTAATACGACGATTGAAACAAAAGTCCAGCAGATCATGAGGAAGCAAGTATTAAGTGTTATAACTGTGCGTCTGCGTTCCATAAATGCTAGTTTTTGGTTGTTAAAATGATTCCGAGAGAGTGCCCTAACCAAACGTAATTTTAATTTGTAAATCCAATCTTGGTACATCACATGCAAAAAATGTATCAATCTTTACTGCCTAAATACCGTTAAGATGTTTTTCCTGAGAAGAGAATATAGGAAAATCTTCAACCAAGATATATTTCTAGTACCTTGTAGCTTCATGAGTTCGAATTTCAATACAGGGCAGCTCTTTCTGGAGATACGACATAATAATTGTAAAGCGCTTTTCACATGAATATTTCTACGAGTTATCCATTTATGTGAAATTTTTGCTCCTCCGTGAATTGAATACGCCATTACGGAGGAAACTAATACAGTTCTAAAAATAAACTTTAGTAAATATGACATGCAATTGGTGAAATTAACTCACCGAAATCTTTAGACGCGTGCCCCAATCTCTTCGCGAGCTCGTGCATGACCTCCTTGAAGATGAGCGTGTCGACGTTTTGGCCGAGCATGAAGAAAAGGAACCAATCACCCATTTTGCTTTTCCTCACTATAGTGTTTATAACTTCTTTGTTGATCAAGCGAAAGCGAAGGCATAAAAGATATGCCCGCATTCTCGGACTGAGGATTATCATCAGTCGATAAAGTAAAACGAAGAATGTCAAAAACACAAGTAAAAGGAACCAAAACCACAAGAATATGTAAATCTTCTCGTTGACTATATTGATGGGCAAGATGCACAAGGAGTCGTATTTTTCGAGCTCTCCTGAGGTGCCGAACTTGATAAAGCTACACTTAGTCATGCGGGGGAACACGAAGATCATGGGGTCCACTCTGATCTCCTGGTCGTCTTCCATGAAGCGGATCACATCCAGGCCGAAGGTGAGGAACGTGCCTCCCAGGAACCGGTCAATCAGGAACATCTGACCTGTAACACGAGATTAGATCAGATGTTAGTTTAAGCCTCCCTAACAGCAACCTGTAACACAAAAACACGAGTGCATTTAGGAACTAAGGGGGTATTCATAGGTTATGAAGGAGCTCATACAGTATTTAAAGAGTTAAATATCTTTAGGGTTTTAGAGGTAACAAACGTTTCCTGCTTCGATAACATGGAATGTGTTTCAGCGAATGTAAACGTAACAGATGTTTTAATTTTGATTTGCTACAACTAATAATTACTGCGTGTTGAAACTTCTTTATTTGTGACATGTATTCGTTCACATCAGGGAAAATTAAGTTCATTCCACATACACGGTTACAATGAAATTCAATTTGGTCTACAATCGAGTGAAGCTCAGTTGCTCACTCACAGAATCTGTCTGGAGGCGCTACAAAGAAAATATGAAAAAGTGTTAACACTTTTCACAGCATTTCTTCTTATTTTTTGTATGAAATCATTTCTTAAACGTTGAGATTTACAAATATCAACACCCATGAATTTAACCTATACCGAAATTTCATGCATTCAAATGTAATGTTTTAATTATGGAGTGATGTTTTTGAGACGCGTTTTGAAATTAGAAACTCAATGATGTAACTTATTTAACTACAAATATTTAATAACAAATATTTGTAGACGAATTAAGTGAGGTTTCTAAAAACCCGAGCCCTGATAATTCTGGTCCAAACCACTTCCATCACACAGCAGCAGTGAGCTACCCTGTGCGATGCAAAGCGTTCCATTTTCGCAGATTTTGCACAACACAAAAACCTCCTCCATCTCAAAATTTTTCTTGGACCACAAAAGAGCCAGCGCATCACGACGCCTCGCACGACGAACGTCTGATGAGAACACCTCGCAGGAAGATAAATCACGGCCAGGTATTTCCATCGTCGATAAGCCTGACAGCTTCTTCATAATGCCGACGCCGGGCATTGCCAGATGACATTGGCGCCTTACGATCGATCATCTCGGATGCTGGAGGCATTCTCATCGTTTGCATGCTAAGGTTCAATTTTACAGCACTAGTGAATCTCATGTAATATTTCATTTTTATCGTGATTAAGTTAGTTTGGCTGGATATTTGATTACGCTCATGCTGATTTTATTTAAAGTGCTTTTGTCGCTCGACTCAGCTCAAGTCTTGGGTTGAACTTACAGCAGTGCAAACCAATCTCATTAGAGTAGTCCGTTATTGCTCTCATGTGCTAACTGCGATGTTATTTTCAATTACCATCCGAGATATCATTTTGCAGCAGAAATTTGCATATCTCTGAATATTCTTCAGAGAACTCGCTCGAGGTCGTTACTGAAGCATTAATGTTCCACTCCAAAGCGCTCTGCTCTCGAATAAATCAAATGTTCTGTATAACAGAAAATTGAGGTGCGTGTGTTGAAAATGAAGCTTTATAAAATAAGCTCAATGCTACGCTATCGTGAATTAACCCACGAGATTTCCATGCTGCGCTGGAAATTCGGTGATCGATCATTGGCGATGCCACAACCTTGGATATGCCGGCAAACTTACACGATGACAGTAGATAAATCGTCCGTCACCTGGGAGCTGAGCGCGACTCAGCGCTTGGTGTGGGCTGCTGCGTGGCTTCCATGGCCTTCACAATATATTGTACGCGGCAGCAAAATGAACAAAATTCAAGTTCTCAAACAAGATTTATGTTTTCAACACTATATAACAAACTTCGTCAGATTTTAACATTCCAGCCGCCCACGAGTCAACAGTGACCTTGAAAGCTTGAAATTTTTCAGTCGCTAAATTTGAGAAAAAGATGGCGCAGTGGGCAACAATGAAAAATGTTTAATGTTTTGTAAATTTCAATATATACCAGGGAATTTAACAGACGTAAACGTTTTTTAATATGAAATAAAAGATCATAAACATTAGTTTTTTATCACGCCGAACGTGTGAAATTTGAACCTTAATCGGATTTTCTACGTGCTTTCAAAACTTTCGTCACTTCTTTTGCGTTGACTCTTTTCAAGCTTCGCCAATCCACTTTTATCCCGTGCTCTAGCCCTCAAAACTGTCGGCTTAATTGTTGATCTCTTGTAAACCCTTCCGAACCTACGAAAAAACGCTGAGATCTAGGAAGAAGATTTTGGATACGATTCTTCTTTATCAATAAGAAGACTTCCATAGCCACATGAAGATGTTCTGCGACCCAAAGTATCGTCCATTGATATGTGCTCCACTATCAATTTTTCTAAGATAACTCTGCTCTCACATTTACGGGACAAGTTGATGTTGGTACATTGTTTCCGGGCAACAAAGAAAAGCGAGGGCGCTTTTTGTCTTGTTTACAGACTTGTTACAATCATCCCATGTGCAACCAGGACCGTTTTTCAATGTCCTTGTGACCTTCCATCTCAAAATCCACTGGCAAGCCCAGATGTTTTGTGGTTGAGGCTGTTTTTCACTGAATACTTTTTCAGCAATGTTTCATTCTTTGTTCCCTATTTTACTTTTTTAAAATCCTGAGCGTGTTGACTTGCTTTGTTTTTTTCGACAACAGAAATATTTTCTCAAAACTCACGGACCACCTATGAATTCAACTGCCCGGCAAATAGATGATTTTTCTGCTTAGTTTCTGGATTGTGCCACTTACTTCCATCGTCTCCTGAGTTTTCAACTTAAGTTTGGAATTTTTAAACAGCTGCACTTTGAGATTAACACATTTTTAAATGCTTTTAATAGCCTGACAGATCTTCCGCAATAGATTAAAAAATATAATTACACAAGGCTTCTTTGCTCGATCTTTCACTGAGGCTATTTTGCTTTCTTCCAATGACTAAGAAAAAATTTAAATCTTCTTGTGTATCTCAGATCAAATGATCTTAGAACATGAGACACCGCGAATATTGTAAGAGCTGCAGAAGAAATTAGCCACTTGGGGAAGGTTTGACCATCGTGCCGGGAAAGACTAGCATAGTTCTCGTCAGGATGACAAAGGAATCATTCCACTAATATCAGCTTTAGAACGGGCGTCTTTCTGAGCTCCAAAATTTTCATGAATAATAAGTGCCTCATGGAAGCGACGCTTGACTAAAATCAGGATAACGGACCGAGACGCGGTTTCTCTCATCAGCTGTAGCTGAACGTCTGCTAATTTTGTTCTCAGAGTCCTGCCTCGCTGGCGAGCTTCGCTGTGATGAGCATTGAAAATACTTCAAATTTTACCAACAGGGTCAAGCGCATGTGACACGAGGCGACGAGGCCAAAAAAGGGCATTTTTACTTGCTAATCAAGTACGGCTCTGTAAAGGGTGCGTGGGAAATGGGTTTAAGTTCTTCATGACAGCTTGGTTGGCGTTTCCCTTACTAGTACAGGTGTTTTTAGCACTTTGGTGTTTATTTACGCAGAAATGCAGGCAGAGCTGTGAACGTTCTTAAAAATAAGTCAGATGTTTGCTCAACTGAGGAAAAGTATTGGTACTACATTAGAGAAAAGTGGAAATCAGGATTGAAAAAATACGATCATATTTTATAAAAAACAGAAATAATTGAGAAGAAAGACATAAGCGACTGCACTCTTGAATAAGCTTAATACACCTGGGAAGGAGCTCCTAAATTCTATTTTTTTCTCTGCAGTTTACTGGTCTTGAATATACGCAAAAGGACGATCTTATTCAAAGCAATCGCAAGGCTTGTAAAAAATAATAGACGAGAATTGGATGAACGAGAATTGTTCTCTTTTTCTATCAATTGAAAACAAATTTTGCTACTCTGCGTTAGTTGAAGTAAAAACTTATGCATAACGAAAATCCAAATAAACTGTTTTGAACGGTGAAAAGATATTTGGATTAATGCTAAACTGCAGTTGGCTACATTTTAAATTCTTCAGCATTAATGACATCAAAAGGAGACAAATGAACAACTTGTTGAACTCTCGACCATAAAAAATGGATGGGCCTGGGAGACCCGAGCGTTTTGTATCAGCCTAGCGTCCACAGCCTATACAGTCGCCCGTGCTCCCCGATCGCTCTCCAATCTAGTGCTGAATTTACTGCATTCTGCGGCTGCCCGGGGGTAACTTTGCGTCCTGGTGTTAGTTATAAGGCATTTGAAAAACCAATGTAAAAGATGATATGTATCAGGCTTGATTAGATTTAAACAGCCTTGACTTGGGCACTGTTGCCTGACGAGGCTCTCTCTAGGCTGATAACCTCCACAGGCATTCTTTCTTCGTGGTTGAAGCTCGTAGCTGCAGCATCACTGTTCATTATCAGCGTAGTGTTTTCTATATGCAGTAAAGTTTCTTATATAATTTCAATCATATTCAGGCTGATCGCGTAGTGTGATATTTCAATTTCTCCCTCTTGACTACTCTAATTAAATCAGCCTACCCTGTCCTTTTCGGCCTAGCCTTGGTCCGTTCCCAACGAAGTTATGGGTCGCATCCAAATCCTCGGCAATTGGATGATGACACTCCACTTAGTATGTGTGTGCAAGAGTGCAAGCACAGGATCGGAACAGCCACGTACGAAACTTCAACACGAGACAACGTCGTATTTTCTGCAAAGGGCTCAAGATCAAGTAACCGATCCACTAGATATTTTGGAGTAACTTTCTATGCCTTTTAGATCTGAGCGTGAATCCAGTTGAAAGTGGGCCAAAGAGACGTGATCAAAAATACCTCGACAGGGTCGAGTTTTGCCAATCTCCGGCTAAAACTTTGATTGGGCTGGCTCCGAGAGGCCTGATTGCGCACATGAAGAAAAGACGTGGTTCGGTTGTGTGCAACGCTCTCCCTGTAGGTTGAGCGAACTCATTTTTTCCCGTTAAGTAACTGATATCGAAAGGCATTAGTTCAATTAGTCATATTTAGTATAGTTAGTTCAAAAACTTTGAAATGAGAGACTAAGACAAGCAGCCTAATATTATTGCAAGTACACTTTGCGTCGTACTTCCAACTATCCCGCTGTGTAACGAAACACAATATCCACTATTTGGATTTCTGTACCTCCTTGACATGTATCCGAATTTGAGGTAAATCATTTTGCTTTTGAGGTACTTACTTCCGCTTCAAACTCATAAAAGAGAATTATGCAATACTGTTTGTTTATTATTATCGATGTAATATTATGTTAAGGCTGAAATTAAGAGAAAACAATTCTGGTTAGAATTAACAAATTACTTGATAAAAATATCAACCAAGTTGATATAGGTTCATTCGTAAAACCAAGCAGAACTACTTCATTTAGTATTTAAAAACTCAATGTTTTAATGTGAACTTAGAGCTAGTAATCTGGTGAGTAAACTTTAATAAAATAAGAAACTTTATTCGAAATAAGGAATTTCGAAAATGAACTAATATAAAAAAAGAAAATATAGAAAATTAACTTTAAATTTTTTAGTAATTCAACTAAAGGGACCATCTTCCAAATTTAAATAACAAGTAATGGTTGTCGAAAGGCAGCATTGGAGTCTCAACTTAAAGAAATTACCGAAAGCAATCTTTTACAATTATGCAATGAATGTATTTACGGGAAAACGTAGCTCCAAAGTGTCGCACATCACGAGTACGGGCAAATACATACTTCACAAGCGTTTCATTAGAAGTAAACAGTTCTTTTAATAAGTACGAGCAGAAGCAGAAGCTGCTAAGAACCTCTCGAGCCTGCGTTCCTGTTTAGACTCGAATCAAAGAAGATGTCCCCGAAGTGTCGAGTGTCCGAGGCTCGGTCGCTGCCGCCCGCCTGGCTACAAAACGACCCAACTTATGGAATTGAAGCCTTCGCTGGCCCACCGAAAACAGTCTCGTAAAATTGAGGCTGGCAACGTGAAAACAATGAAGACCTTTCTTACGGCAGGTAATACCAGCGTGTGCTATCCTTTTATGACATAGCTAGTGGACCGAAGACGTTGCCATTTACTCATGCTCACTTTGATGTCATATATGTTTGAGTTGAGAAGAAAACGGAAATATGGTGTCGTATCGTGTACGATGAAATTGTCAAGTGCGGAACAGAAGTTTAGCCATTAAATTGGCTGTGTTCAACGCCATGAGCACGTGGACAAGTGTTGCCTTAGAAGTGCTAAACAGAAGAAAAAAACATAATTTAAGTGTGAAAAATAGATTATAGATTATACGTTAGTTTAAGCTTCCCTAACCGCTGCAAAAGAAGAGCGTATCGATGAGAGGAAGGAGGAAGGCGACATTTAGGATGGAGATAAGGGAATGCTGAATCTATGCAGAGGGGGCATGAAAACAGTAAGTTGTGAAAGAAGTTGGTGAAACAAGATAAAAGTTGAAGAAGATAGTAGCAGGTGCTGAGAAACAGGACAGCAGTGAACTGAAAAAGGTGGTCTTCAACATAGCAAAAAATATTTTATTGTAACAAAATGGTCTACCTAACTCTCAGCTCGGGCCCTCACACATTTTCCCCCTGGAAGCGCTAACTCCCATAGATACAATGGTTGTATCCCCTTGAGGGATTAAGAAGGGAAAGATTAGATTATAGGTTAGTGAAGCCTCCCTAACCGCTGCCAAAAAGAGCGTATCGAAGAGAGGAAGGAGGAAGGCGCCATTTAGTATGGATATTAGGAAATGTGGAATCTATGCAGAAGGGGCATAGAAACAGTAAGTTGAGAAAGAAGTTCATGAAACAAGATAAATTTTGAGGAAGAAAGTAGTAGGCGCTGAAATCCAGACCAACAGTGAACTAAAAAAGGTGGTATTTAACATGGCAAAAAACCTTTTATTTCAACAAAAAGAAGGCCTACTTAACTCTCTGCTCGGGCCGTCACACATTTTCTCCTAGGAGCTCAAACTTTCATAGATACAATAGTTGTCTTCCCCTGAGGGGTTATGGGTGGAAAAAGAAAGGACTAAAATCGAGGGGAGCTTTCTACAACGAAGAAAGTATTAAAGCTAGTAGGACTAAACTGAAGAGGCGGAAGTAGGAAAAATAACATTTTATTCACACAATAATTTTTGAAACCTTGAGATAGTTTTTAAACAAAAAATTAAAGGAGGTAGAAAACAAACAGGCTGATCATTCTCTTATATATTGATGAATTTCTCTTTCATCAGCTTAAATTCAGGATCTCCTTTCAATCCAAGCAATATTTTACGTTCCGCATTGCTGTGAGAATCCCATTCGGCAAACAAAAGCACGACGATCGCTGCGGCGGCGCTTTAAGTTATTCATAGCTATTTCGCCGTCATCCTCCAGCAGAGCGCGAGCGCATATCCGGAAGAGATACTCGCGTCTCCAACGACAAGAAGCCAACGTGAGACATTACACCGACTAGGGGCCCTAACCAACAGTTCTATTTCTCTACAATATTATAGTGTAGGTACATCTGCTGCTCAAAACCGTTATCATGCTTCACCCTCACGCCAGAAGAGAAGCGGTCTTCGTATATGAACAGGATGCAGGATCCGTTTGGGCAGCTGCTACGAAATTCCAAGCAAAACAGGATTATCGTGCTGATGTGTCTTTACTCGCTATATTCTTTTGAGGACAAGCCAATAAAATGGCTTCTGGAGTTTCCGTCACAAAAATATTCTTCGAACTCCCGAGGGAACCGCTGCAGACTTACGGAAGAAAAGTGAAGGAACTGCAGACTAAGGGAAGAAAAACTGCAGCTCTTCTCCCAAGGGAAGGGCTCCTATCTGACGCTTTCGACTTCAGAGGGTGCAACTAAATCATAAAAACTGACTTTTTTAAATTTTAAAAAAGTTGTTTGATGATTTTGAACTCTATGTGATGAATTTTATGAACAGAGAGAAAGAGACAAAAAAGAAGTTTTTTCAAAATGGATGATGAAATTTCATGTTTTACTTTCTGAAAATTTTAACTCTGTTGAGTTGATCATAAATACTCATTAAAAATGATCAGTTCGTAAAAATAACGCCTCCAATTTTTCGGTTATTTTCAATTCCTGGAAACACACATGAGAAAACAAGTTAAATCTAAATGAAAACATCGAACCACAAACAAAATATAGTAAAAAACCATGAAGCGAATGAAGATATAATAAATAAAGTAGCTTTACTTATTGCAGGAATATGACTGATTAAATATCCTCTTAAATTGGTTTATCTTTAAGAATAAAGAACAGTTTCAAGATACGAAGATGCGCTGGACCCGTAGCTGATGGACTATCTTTGAAATCATCTCACCAAACAAGGAGGATACACTTCTTTGCACGAGAGTCAACAACTGAATGAGTAAATTGTCGTTAAAAAACTCCCAACCGCATGCTCAGCAACACGAATACCAAGGGCTCTCGTAGTCGAGCTCATGTTCTCAGACGGATAAAAAAGTGAAAATATCACCATAAATGATAAAAAGAGTATGCCGTTTGAAATCTTATCGTTATAACTGGAATGTGATCTTTTTTTACACAAATTAACAAACGCTGTTTTGACATCAATTTGTGTAAAACGCTCAGACAAAAGTGATTTGAGTTCTTTTTTTACTTTCTCTATTCACCAAATACCAAAATGCAAAAGCAAATTGTTTCTTGCTAACAGTAGGGAAGGTGGGTTGAGAAAAATTATTTACTCGAAAGTCCTTTATTCAAAAATTTGCTAGACGTGACGAGAAATAATTTCGGCTAAAAAAACATTAAAAAAATCGAATTTCTTGAGAAATGTACAATTTATATTATAAGCTCTCGACTGCAATATTTAATGCTATTTGTTTCAAATCTAAATTTACGTAAGCTGAAAAACTGATTTCTAGCCCTGTAAATCTCCTTTTAACTCTTTAACTACGTTTGCTACGGTCGGTTTGGTTAGATGGGAAGCCGTTGACTTGAAAAGCCGTCTCTACTGCTTGATTTCGTTTTTACCCTTTAAAAGAAGCGAAAAAAATTTGATTGCTTGATAACATTTGAAGTCGTATGCCATCGCTTAATTTAGATAACGGCAGGGAAATAAATGAAACACTATTCATTGATACCGATACGTAAATGAGCTATTATTCTAGTGGTACACATATCTACCAATACGCAGTCAACGGCTTAAAAAATGAAACTAGGAAAACTAAAAAAGTACCGTTATTGTAGAGCGATTCATTCATCTAACAAAGAAATTTTATCATTTTGATAAATGTTCTAGGCAGAAACATGGGTTGCTGTGATTTCCGATGAGCAAAAAATAGACAGCAATGAGAGCGGCTCTTGAACAATGTTGAAACATCGACAATGTATCGTTTGTAAAATACATATTCAAAACATAGATATAATGCAGCCATCACTGTTCAAGGAAGCACTTTTGAAGATATTTGTGGAAGTAGCCTAATGGAGGCCATCCCACACCATTTCTGGTTCTTGGCAGAATTTATCGCCAAACAAAAAAAATCAGGAACAGAATATTGAAGAAGAGTTTTAAAAAAGCCAAAAACTGAATCTATATCACAAAATTTTTATTTAAGAGTATTATCAATAGTTTCACACAAAGAGATATTTGTAAAATAACTCGATATAATTAGGGAGAATATGAAGTTTGACAGCACTTTTATGGGGCGTTTTGTGTTTTTGTCAGCAAAAGATTGCGAGTTTAGCACGGTTGACGAGTTATAAATGAATACGACCAGAAAAGGGACTAAATATACGGAATTAATGAAAAATACGGTTAGGTAAGCGACAAAGATGAAACGGAATGAATTATCTTCGCAGAAATTAGGTTTACAAATTTTTGGCAGTCCGTTCAAAATAAAAATAGCAGGACCAGAACTTTAAAATATCAGTTTCCGATAAAAATGTAAATTTAGGCTTAAATATGAAAGGGGAAAGAAGTCAATATGTTGAAATGAGTTTTTGAGGATTACTGAAAGTCAAGTGAGCCTTCCTTTCGATGAAATAGAACATGCTTTTTATTTTGCCACAGACCATTTTTTTCGCTTCACTGCAGTCCTGATCTACTGAATTCTCGTCGTCGTAGCTTTCAGCCTGGTAAGTAAATTCGTTCAGTAAATTATTAAAATTGAATTCATTGTCGTTAAATAAATAGATAATTATGGTTACGTTAGGATACGCAAGGATCAGCTATAGGGTTGCTTAGGAGAGGTTAGGATGGGTTAGGTTAGGTTAGATTAGGATAGGAATACTTTCATTGGTGTGGGATAGCCTCCATTAGGGCTACTTCCACAAATATCTTCAAAAGTGCTTCCATGAACAGCGATGGCAGCATTTTAGTCCTCTATGTTTTTAACATGTATTTTACAAACGATACATTGTCGGTGCTTCTACATTATTCAAGAGCCGCTCTCATTGCTTTCTATTTTTCGCTCATCGGAAATCACAGCAACCCATGTTTATGCCTAAGACATTGATCAAAATAATAAAATTTCTTTATAAGATGAATGAATCGCTCAACAAAAACGGATTAAAATGGATAGTACACAGGATTAAATTCAATTGTTCGCAAAGATTGGTGAAACTGTATAAAAATTCTGCCACATTGAAGCTACTTCGAGCTTACAATATTTTTGTTACAGTGGTTTGTAACTACATAAAATGAAAGTACTCGGAGCAACGTATTTTGTCTAATTATCGTATCTATGAGACGGACTATTTCATAAGCGAAAATAAAATTTCCTATTTGGAATAATTCATAACGTAATTTTTCATTAAAAGTTTTTCAGTAGAAGTTTGACACATCGACCTGAATACGCATAACCGTAATAATACGGTATGTAGATTGTTTTTAAACAGGTTTAAATGCAGGTTCTTTCACCGATCGATTTTTTTGGTGTGGGGGCTAGGATGGTGAAAAATAGATTCAGTCCATAAAAGAAACAATTAATGAAAAAATAAAAATTGGCAGTCATTATTTAGAGTTCAGGTATTCAGTTTACAGGATGAAAGTAAGGACTGACGCCAAGAAAGAAAGAAAGAAAAGAAAAAACATTTATTTCCAATAAAGTACAAACATGAAACGTCGATACATTGGATTTTAAAACATCTTAACCTAAAGCAAGTAAGGAATAAACACAAACTTCGTGTCACTACACAGGGGGATCGTTAGAAAATATCGTAGCGGGTTGTACCTCCAGAATCCGAAAAGCCGCACGATTTCAGAAGCGGAGGGCCCTTGAGAGCACCAGAAGCCACTCACAGGAAGTATTGTTTGCGCAATCAGAACCGTAACGGCGAGCGAGAGGGACTCGGCAATTCCAGGGTCGGCCAGAGATGGATATTATGGGCGGTCGCATCATAACCAACATTAGAAGCCTCTAACCTGCCTCGCTGCTGCCTAGCTCTTATGATGAATAGTTCCCTTGGAGAAGTTCTCGAGAACGTTAGAAAACACTTATTATATTCTCCCGTGTACGGTGGCGCAAAGAAGGCGATGTAAAAGCTCAATGCGTAAAATGCCGTGTATGCTTCGATAGACTGAAGAAAATAGAGTACGTTCTCATTCCTACGGACTCAATATAAGATTAACTTTAAAAAATTAATTAAAGTTTTAGTAGTGCGTTTCCAAAGGGGAAACACACTCTCTACAGATCGCAGAGTTTCATAGGATTGATGTGATTAAAAGACAATTACATAGACTGATTTACCTGAATATTTTTCCAAAATCGGCTCTATCAGAAAATGTGTGATCGTATGAGCTTATTTCATCTGTGATTGAACTAAATTCGATAGGAACCAGATGTTAAAATCTTTAAAATTATCGGCTAAAATATAATCAAGATCAGAGGCAGAATTTTCAAGTTATTTCCGTCTCGGTAGCAGTACAGATGGTAGCGTTAGTTAAAGTTGATTTGACTATATCACGTGCTAAAGCCAAGTCGACTAAGAAGGTTATGCGACAAAAGTGCAATGCTCCTTAGAAAGAGAAGAAAAAAAAGGTTATTTCCACTGAAGGTGAAACGAAAAATATCGTTAAATTTTAAATTGTCCTAACATAAGGATTCAAGGTTAATAAACGTACATGGATATCATAATACCCATGCCAATTGTCGAACAAACGATTGAGAGAAAAACACAAAAGTGTATTCCCTTTTTTGCGTTATTCTAAGTTTGATAATGCTCATATATACAAGTAAAGAAAAATGAAATTTATGTACATACATAAAAATCAAATTCCAGCTTTTTTTTAGGAAAAACGCTTTTGTTAGTGCCCATCCATAAATTATAATGGAAAGAGAAGTTTCAGTTCCGTTGCGCCAGGGGGCCAACTTATGAACGAAATAGACGACGAGGCGTCAACAAGACCTACGACTTTACAATTCAAGCATCGAACCTTTACCTTAACTAAGCAGAGTAACTTCCCATCGAGTTCATACTGTGGGCTGTAAAAATTCCCTCCTCAGCGATACCTACAGGAATGATTATGAGCTATCAAAAGTAAACAGTCGTTACCGCTGACGCTATTAGGAAATATGACTGTTTTGAAGAGCGTAAAGCTTCTGTTTTCAGTGGCTTCACATGTGGGAGAGCGACCCATTTTTTGGAAACTTCTTCTTTTGCAACGTCAGAGTGGCCTAGAGCACTGCCTCAGGTGGCAGCCGGCCTTTCAAGGGAGGCTTTAACAATACGGTGTGTATGTAGAAAATTTAGGTCGTGCAGCTTGTTGCATTATTTTTCATTCCACTCTGAGTGAAGGATTAGGCAGATGTACGCGTCATTTGTTCTAGTTTCATTTCATTTCATTCGCAGCGTATACGATGCGATTACATTAGTCGACGGTATGAGAACCGTGAAGAATAATGTAGCAGTTCAGACAAAAGAAATTTTTTTTTTCACCGTCATGTATGATGCTAGACTATAGTTAGACATTTTTGTGAAAATTTTTCACAAATTTGACGGTGGAACCCCAAATTCAAAAAATGTCTTCCTTTTCGAAAGTTACAATGAAAATTACTGGAAAGTTATTTGCGAAAGCATTCTTAATTCAATACAGTGTCAACTACTAGAACACGATTAGATGTGCGAGTTTAAACCTCCGTAACTACAATAAAGGTGTTCCAAAAGGAGGAATGAGGAAGGCACCATTTATTACAGAGCTCAGGGAACGGGAAAGCTATGCACATGGTGTGTTTCCAGTTTCCACAACTTTCCACACAAGATCCCCTTCGTGTAGAAACATTAGGTTAGGAAGGGAGCGTATTTGTATGATAAAGGTTAAAGAAGAAAGTTGCAGGTGCTGAAAAACAAGAGTGCAGTTAACTGAAAAAAAGGTCCTTAACAAAACAAAACAGTTTTTCTACAGTATTTCAACCAAATGAAAGCTTGCCTAACTTTTAGCACAGGACCTCACATTTTCCCCCTCACTAGAAAAAGGTAAATTTCAAGAGTGACAGGGGTTATTTAATAAAAGATAATGCAAAATATAACACAGCTTATGTTAGTGAAATTACCAAGAGAATTTTGTTGCTCTATACGCTCAACTCTAAGTTTGAATAATAGAATATTGTTTCGACTGCAAATGAGACGTTCATTTGTTTCATTTTTCACAAACTTCAGTGTATTAGAGACAAGTTTTGCGAGACAGGAAAACAACTTGTGACGAACAGCCACTTGACATTTTTCTAAAGATCGCAGAGTTTCATGGGATTGATGTGATTAAAGGACAATTACATAGACTGATTTATCTGTAGAAAAAACTAGTAACAACTGGCGAAAATAAAATTTTTTCAACCTTGCCTACACCTTTTCAATGAAATACCATTACCGCTAACGTGTGCAATGCTATAAAATATCTCGTCAAAGATATATGAAAATCAAATCTTTCCGTTTTTAACACTCAAGTTATTCTCGGCTGGTTATGTCACTAGATGTTCCCAGCAATCGACATTAAAGCATTTCTTGTCAGCTGTGGAAGCTCAAAGAATTGGCGCAAGAACTGCGAGGCTGCCGAAAATAAGGTTTTTAGAGTCTTGATCAGCTTCGGCTCCCCTCTGGAAGAGAAGCCTTGTCTGATTTATGGTCCTGGTAATTTTCACGGGCCCTGCAGGAGTCCAGAATTGCCAAGGTTTCCTCTCCCAAGTTTGCGGGCTCCGTTGGTCGGTTCGTTCGGCCCTCATACGAGGAATGACGTCCAGCTAACTCCATCTCTTTCAGTCCGGGCTTGAACCTGAGGATTGCACGGCTTTGTTGGATCCCAACTGCTGTTTGGTGTGAGTTTTTAGTGTTGAAACAAATCTTAAAAGGTGAGCAAAGTTTTGATTGGTGGTTCTTTGGGCTCAACAAGACTAATTATTGTCGGCCTGAACTTCTAGAACTGTTAAAGATGGAAATCAAAGGCTTTAAAAACTGATCTCTAGGTCATTTCCCAATGATGTTCATCACAGTCGTTTGGGTTCCATGTTTCTTTCAGAAAAAATTCACACAGCTCGAACTGTATCGTTACATTTATTTTGACATATCACGTTCAGATGGAATTTTTTTCGTGGATGCTTTTTTTTGCGTTTTGATTCTCCTTCAATTCCTTGAAAATTATCGTCTACACGATATCTCGTACGATCACTTTATATCACATGGGTGCAATTATTATTTCCATCAAATTTATGATGAGGAAGAAACTTTATCTATCCCCACTTCAAATCCCTGCAAGGTAGGTGCACTGTGGCAAACTGTCCTTCAGGATATGTTAGGGACTAGGCGCTTCTCCAGAGATATTTTCGATTCCTGAGCTTCAATCAAAAATGAGTTCAAGTCGAGTGTCTGTCCTCGTCAGTGTCTTTAGGGAAAATGATTGATTATAAAAAAGTTTTAGCCTCCCTTTACCACGACAAAGATGTTCAAAGAGAGGAAGGATGAAGACGTCGTTAGGGAAATAGCGTTCTTTAGGGGCAACCATAGTTATTCACTGCAAAAAAGACCCTTCATACCAGAGTGAAATCTAGTTTTAATATGCAGATAAAAATCAAATGTTCATTTTCAATTTTTTTTATGTCTTGTGGAATAGATAACTGGCCGTGTAGCCGTTAATGAGCACCGCCACCTCCGATATTTTGTCGTTTTCATTACTTCGTGACGTTGTTTAACTCTTAGCTGCGGCTGGTGAAACTGAAGTTCAATATTCTACTCAAATTTAAAGTCAATTGTAATAAGAAATGTTGAGAGATCAGATTATAAGTTAGTTTAAGCTTCCCTAACCGCTACAAAAAAAGAGCGTATCGAAGAGAGAAAAGAGGAAGGCACCATTTAGTTTGGAGATAAGGGAATGAGGAACCTATACAGAAGGGGCACAGAAGCAGTAAGTTTAGAAAGAAGTTCATGAAACAAGATAAAAGTTAAAGAAGAAAGTAGTAGGTGCTGATAAATAGGATAGCAGTGAACCGGAATAAGGAGGTTCTTATCACAACGAAACATTTTATTTCAACAAAAAGATGGCCTACCGAACTCTCAGCTCAGGCCCTCACACATTTTTAACTTGGGAGTACTAATTCCCACAGGTACAATAGTTGTTTCCCCCTGAGGGGAGCATTGTTGAAAATAGCAAACATTAACTGGATCGTACCTCCATCTACACCTTTTTCACTTCAAATTAATCCAAGTCAAGTTCAATTTAATCCAAGTCAAGTTCAATTTAATTAATCCAAGTCAAGTTCAAATTAATTGAACCTTAAGTTGAGTTAAAAATTGGCATAATCACTTGTTAATTTGAGCTTTTTTGTGTTAAATATGTATCTATTGGATGTAATGAGCAAAACAGTCGTTTTTCCTTTCAGCAAGGAATACATAAAATTTCTGCAACATAAAAACAAGCTGTAGTAAAATGTGGTAAGTATACAGTATCAGGAGGCAGAGTGTGATTCAGATTTTTGAGCGGTGTAAAAGATGCAAGTCAATTATAAAAACTTCGTATTATACTACACATTGAAGTTGTTTTACAATTCTCCATTGATGACAGTGTGCATACATTCAAATATTTATGTTTAAAATGTAATTTTATGTTACACATACACATAGTTTTGAGGATTTATTCACACTTATAGATATTTATATGCGTGAAATTCCACTTTATCACATATATAAATATATATATATATATAAAATCATATACATGCAAATACAAAAGATTACTACCGCACGAAATGTATATTTAATCTTTAAAAAACATACAAATGCGATTCACTGAGTAGTAATGTACGATTCCGTTTCATTACAATTTATTTGAGTACATTTCTACTCAGATACATTCCTGCATTAGCAAGAAAAATGTTGCCACTGCTCTCTAATCTTCATCTTTCACTGCAGCATCTATCACTATGCATTTTTCTTCTCGTGTTTTCTTGTATTTTCCTCTTCTCCTCTTCTTACTCATGCGCGTATATTTTCTTGTTCATCTTCACTTGTTTCATAGTCCGTTGATTGGTTGTAGAGATCCATCATGAGGAAAGCGCTGATTCAAATTCAATGAGAAACACTTTTCTTCAATACTTCTATATTAGAGAAATCGGTAAATAAGATACTGAAAGAGCATTTATTAAATTATTTTAAAAACCGATGTTACGAAAAACAACATTACATGCATAAGATCCAAATGTATTCCTATATATGTGTGTAAAATTTGACTGTTATTCATTTTAGTTTGACTTGGATTAATTTGAACTTGACTTGGATTAAATTGAACTTGACTTGGATTAAATTGAAATTGACTTGGATAAATTTGAACTTGACTTGGATTAATTTGAATTTGACTTGGATTAATTTGAATTTGACTTGGATTAATTTGAACTTGACTTGGATGAAATTGAACTTGACTTGGATAAATTTGAATTTGACTTGGATTAATTTGAATTTGACTTGGATTAATTTGAATTTGACTTGGATTAATTTGAACTTGACTTGGATGAAATTGAACTTGACTCGGATAAATTTAAATTTTACTTGGATAAATTTGAATTTGACTTGGATAAATTTGAATTTGACTTGGATAAATTTGAATTTGACTTGGATAAATTTGAATTTGACTTGGATTAATTTGAACTTGACTTGGATAAATTTGAATTTGACTTGGATTAATTTGAACTTGACTTGGATGAAATTGAACTTGACTTGGATGAAATTGAACTTGACTTGGATTAAATTGAACTTGACATAGATTAAATTGAACTTGACTTGGATTAAATTGAACTTGACATAGATTAAATTGAACTTGACTTGGATTAAATTGAACTTGACATAGATTAAATTGAACTTGACATAGATTAAATTGAACTTGACATAGATTAAATTGAACTTGACTTGGATTAAATTGAACTTGACTTCGATTAAATTGAACTTGACTTGGATTAATTTGAAGTGAAAAAGGTGTAGTTTCGATTTAGTATTTATGAAAATTAGTTTGTGACTATTGGTAGGTCAGTAACATTAAGAAAATTCCCTCAGTGACCACCGGAGGCTCATGTCGCAGTCAAAGTGTTAAAACACCCGTCGTACATACGAGTTGACCTTGCTATCAATACGTCACCGACATCTGGTTCATTTAGTTTGAAGTATATTCAAAACAATAAATCCCTGGCATGTACTCTTAGAGATTTTTGTAATGAATTTTTTCTCTAATTGCCCATGAGCTCAACTTGCGTACAGGGTATTCGGGATACCTTACCGGCTACCCTTAGCATACTTTGTTATCCACAACATACATGGGATGAAAGAATTTGTGCTGTTTCATCCTTAGTTGACAATGCTTTTTTAAGCTTTTCAAGTTTACCACGACACGAGGGAAATCCCCTAAAGTGTTCCTTACATTCTAAGATAACACTTGTTCCTTTAATTATTACTTTATTCCCCAATTTATTAACTTCTCTGAGACCAAGAGGATGCAATCAATCAATTAATTCTCCATGATTATTTCCCGTAAAAATGACAGCATGAAGAAGGGCAAAAGAAGAAGTGCACGCAAATTTTATGAAGATCCGCAGAAGAACGCCAAGGTTTGTTTTGACAAACGTGCTCTTCTGGCACTCTTGCAGCAAATAACTTCTTAGTGATGTTTCAAAGCAGCGATTTATGAAACCCAATTCGAAATTGTTTTTGGACTACACGGATGGAGCTTCATCTCCTTGGCGGTCCCTTCAGAGCCGAGAACGAACTCGAAAACATCGGCTTATCCTCTCAAACTGAATCAATTTGCCCCCAATTCGCGCTCAAGGGTGCGGCTGGCACTGACTGGCAAACATCACTGGTGTAGTTTTTCCCAGTCGTGTTCTTTTATAATCATAACTGCATTTAGATTCCCACCGAAAACAACCTCAGTTGATGGTTCATCGATAACCCTTGGATTGAGAATTAGCTGGCTCAAGCACGCATGAGACCAAGTATCCTATCGGACGACAAGACACTAATTTGACGGTCATTTCTGATGGTAATCAACTGTCAGTGGCAGCCTCTCGCTGAAGCCTGGATGGTGGGCAATAGAACAGAAAATCAGCTAGTAACGGTTGATAAATAGCGATGACAATGAGCAATGACAGATTATAAGCTATGGTAGTCGGCGAGTGAAGGCAGATAATGATCGATGATTCTCGTCTCTAACATCAATTATGTGTAAAAAGGATGCAATTAAATAGAAAATGGCCTTGTCATTGCTCTGTGCAGTTGACAGTCGTTGGTATTTAGAGGATATTTTTCAGTTGAGCTGGGTGGTGTCTGCACAAGGAACGTGTCTTTCGATCCATAATCTGCTGGATATCAAGGTGAAAACATAGGTGTAATGTTTCAAATAAGAACGACAACTTTTTAACTTTTAAACTTTTATTTGGAATAAAAATTAGGTCATCAACTGTAATAATTGATTAGAAGGATTAGGTTGCCAGCAGCTTCAATGCTCAAATGAAGTAATGATTACTTTCTCCCCGAGTGATCCATGAACTTTTGCTTGTTCTACGTTTGTGTCTGTTGTAAATTTGCAGCTAGATTAGACAACAATATTATAAGTTAGTTTTAAGCGTCCCCTATCTCAACATATGTGAGAAAGAAGAGAAACATAATTTACTATGAATTTGAGGGAACGGGGAATTCATACAAAAGGTGGGACCCACACCTTACGCATAGGAACAACACGTTTGAGAAAAGTTTATGAAATAAGATTTAAGTTGAAGAAGAAAGTTATAGGTGCGGAAAAAAGAACAGCAGTGAACCGAAAAGCGATGGTCCGCAACAAAACAAAAACCTATTTCATTTCAATGAATGGAAAACCCACCTGAATTTCAGCTTTAGACTTCACTTCTTCCCCTTAGAAGAAGAAGGGAGATACAGTAGTTGTGCCCAGCTGAGCTAATTCGAAGTTATTCTATTCAATTTTGTTCGTCTGCATATTTGTCGGAGCTTCTTCTTTTCCGGTCAATCCATTTCATTCCTTCTTGTTTTATTTGAAATCAAAGTTAAAATTTGAGGTAATAAAACATAATTTCTAACTCACTAACCTCTTCGGAAAGAGAACTTGAAAACGCAGAGTGGAACCATTTCGTATTTTTTCTCGTTTTCAGGATATGCATGAACGATTTATTTTCCGAAGCATTTTTTTCTACAGAGAAAGAGGGGGCTGAGAAGGAGCCAACCATCTGATGAAATACTTGAAACGATTCCATGGGCGTACCAAACATCTTGATTCTCTGGACCAACGAGGACGAGAGGTATTGTAGAAATTTACTCCTCTGCTGCAGAGATAATTACTATGAACACCATAATTTAATAAAGAATGACTCGACGAATAAATTCAACTCAACACGCTGCTTGCGATACGGCCCATCGATGGGTCGTTTGAAAAATTTTAACGTTGTTTCAAATTTAGGGTATTAGATGGGCCCAGTTGATGTTTGGCATTTATGAAATTGCGAACAACTTATGACCATAAATTTGAGTTGAATATTGAACTTCAATTATACCCATCGCAGTCAACGTATTAAGGGACCTGGGACCGGACTTTCAGCCACCCTGACTTAGGAAGACTTATGCAACCAGCTGTACCGCAATGACGTCATGAATCATTGGAAAATTCTGCCCCTGACGATTTGAACTGCCTTCAACCTGCCGCTTGGGAAGCCCGACTGTTTCATGTGCACCTTAGTAAACGTATGCACTCGTCAGTAATGACATCCCAACTGCACTCTACCGCTTGAGGGGTGTTTCGAACTCTTATGTATCATACGCGTACATTTTATATGTAGTGTGTCTTACTTGCGGTAGAAACTGTAAATGCACTTGTCTCAAATAATTATTGCTATATGCAGCAAAAATTGGTACGTGTCACATTCGACACACCTTGTAGTGAAAGGTTAACTGTCCTCGAGATTGAATCTTCTAGCGTCTCCCACGAGAAGCAAGTCCCCATTCCACGACAAAGATTTTTGGTTTATTTGCCGTTTAAGTTTGTTTTACTCCCAGGCGCACAATCTTCACCCAGCAACAGATGTACCAGCATTGTCTCTAACGAATCTTAAGAATTTGTATATGCTTTACCTGGCCATCACGATCATTTGACTAGAAACTACAGTGAATTCATTTTTCTTTATATGGATGCCCAAAACCTGATATTGCCACACTTTCTTCATTATTAGAATTACAGCTTGGAATGCGATTCCTTCTAACCTCGTTGAAAATTCATGCTGTTTTAAACCAGTTTCCATGTCGCAGACGATAGCCGTAATTTGATCGGAAAAGAAACAGCTTTTTAGTCACCATGTCCGTTTCTTTCGAGTAGTTTAAAATGGTCAAATAATTTTTGAATTTCATTCAAACAATTCGGCTTCTCTCTGCCTCCTGCGCCTGAATTCTGCCTCAAGGAAAAATAACCTCCAATTTATCCGCTCGTTCAACTAGATCTCATGAATGAAGCATGGCTCTTATTTAAAAAAAGCGCGGTTTATTCAGCGGTGATGGAGCGCTTGTGATCTCATCAAAGAGAATTGTATCACCATTGTATTTGATAAATGAATGTACTCGAGGATTCAGATTTTTACGAGATGGTCGAACCCACCAGAAAATGTGTCGGTAAAAGTTTGAAGAATAACTGATATCGAGTTGAAACTGATTAAAAAGTAGAAAAAACGTTTGAACTATAATGTCATCCCATAAATTAAACTCTGTTAGCATCAAGAAAATAATTTATATTTTTTTGAAATAGCGGTCATCTGCTCCTAAAAAAGGATTCTACGATTCATGAAATATTGGAAATACTGCAGTACAACCGTCGACTATTAATGGGTAGATGATGGAATAGTGACACGTATTCAACTTGATCAATGGGTACTCAAGCTGAAATGAACGCCGTTATGAATTAATGCAATTCATAGATTAGATTAGATCAAATGTAGTTCAAGCCTCCCTAACCGCTACAAAAAAGAGCGTCTCGAAAATCGAAGAGAGGAAGGCTGAAGGCGCCATTTAGTATGGAGATAACGGAATGCAGAATCTATGTATAAGGGGCATAGAAACAGTAAGTAGAGGTAAAAGTTCATGAAACAAGATAAAAGTTGAAGAAGAAAGTAGTAGGGGCTGAAAAACAGGACAGTAGTGAACCGAAAAAAGGGGGTCCTTAACATAACAAAAAACCTATTATTATAGCAAAAAGAAGGCCTACCTAACTCTCAGCTCGGGCCTTCACACATTTTCCCCTGGGAGTGCTTATTCCCATAAAAACAACAGGTACCCCCTGATGAGTAATGAAACTCATAAAGCAAGCCAAAATATATGAGTATAGAAAAAAAATCTGCAGCTTTCCCCTTTTAGTTCTTTCCTCCAATGTACACCTTACCCTTAACACTTTCACTGCGACGTGTGCCATCGGTGGTACACGGAGGGGATTTTCACAATGCTGCTGACCGACCAATAGTCACAAACTCAGTTTTCATAAACACTTAATCGAAGCTACATGAAGGCACAATCCAGTTAATGTTTGTTACTTTCAACATCGCTTAATACACTAGACTTGAAAATTGATTTGGGTATTATACTCCAATTTTACCAGCCACAGTCAAAGTGCTAACAGCAATATATATGTCCTGAACCTTGTTTTTCACTGGAAAATTTAAATGCAGTAATGCCAGAAAGGCACGAGACGTAGAACTGTGATGGTGCTCACGATGGCGAACGTTCACCAACACCAAGACACCGTCGTAGAATATTCAGCACCTGGGGAAGGGCATGACGACCTAAATAAGGAATTCAGTTACTCGGCCACTCGAGCAACGTATGCAAATTTTGAACTGGAGCCGCAGTTCACTTTTATGTTTTTCCAAAAAAATGGAAATACACTTTACCGTAAAAATCCATTGGCAAACCTTGTTAAAATTCACTTTACGTTGTAGAAAAAGGGTTTTGTTGAAACTTGTAGAGAGTCAAAGAACGTGAATTGATCATACGACTAGGAGCGGGGACGAAAAGAAATTTCATTGTGTGTGACCTGGATTTTTAGCCAGATTTTTCCAACCTTCACTGAGGGTAGTGGAAATTATCAAAGATGAAGGCACCTGACGGAAAAATTTCTCAGCGTTAATACGAGAATTCTATGAACTCGTAAATTTAGCTTAGACAGAAGTAACAGTATAGTAGTGAGTTTACCGCCTCGTTTTGACTGATATTTTAACAGAGGAATGAGAAGCGATCGTGTAATATGGACAAAGGAAAACGTGAAATCTATGCACATGAGATGTTCTCACTCACGATACCATGCGAATAAAATAGTCAGAATAAAGAGGAAGGATAGACATGGAAGAAATCGCAAAGAAGGTACGAAAACTGAAAGATGACGCAAAGTGATCTCTAAAGATAGAAGCCCTCAAGGCCTATCTATAGCTGAGGTAACCTAACAACATCCCCCTGAGGGCGCCAGTCCCCATAGCATGGGATACGCAAACCTAACGAACCTAAACCTACTGTATATCCCATACCTCCTGGGCCTGGGCAGGGAGGTCAGTAACTGAGCACGAATCCTATTATGTGATCATAACACAATTTCAGATGATCATTGCGGGGAAAATTCAGAAATTTGCTTTTCATGAGGAATTGCGTTGTCTTTCACGTCTTTTACTTTCAACGCACGTGAAACCTACTACAAGAACATAATGCAATTGGTAAACTTTTTCTTTCAGAGGGAAGTGTTTGAATATCCCAGTAAGAATTAAGTTTATGAAAATAAATGATAATAATAATAAAGTTGGAAATGTTGAAGTTATGAAATTATTGAAATTAACTAAAAATTAGAGAACAATTCTTTTTGGTGAATTATTTGGTCTTTAGGTCTCGTTTGATGTTAGTAAGGATTTAAATTCGGGGAGTATTTCTTCATTGCCTAAACTTAATATTTATTTCTTTCACAAGGTTGGTGGTCGGTAATGATTTCATGAGCTACCTCCTGACAGAGAAAAGAGCAGGTGACTATTTAGAAACTACAATTTATCATGTTTTCCAGCTGGGGTTCAAACTGTGGTTCACAGTACAGTTGGAAAAACATGGAAAACAATAATTGTTCTAGAGCTACAATACAATAGCTGCATATTTTCACACAGTTGTAGTAAAGCTGCAAACTTCAGGTGCGCATCACAAAAGTGCCAATAGCAGCAAAGGAAGAGCTTGTCCGCCGAGCGCAGCGCCGTAGCTAGCCAGGGCCAACAGCCGCGCAGCGCTACGGCTCGTCAGGCTATAATAGCGGCACTGTGGAGGCTGTAACTCGTTTAGTCAGAGCAGCAAACAAATTAATGCGATAAAACTCAGTGACAAAGAGAAAATAAATACAATGGCTTCATTCAACAAACATTGCCCAGTTTCACAACATGGGGATTTTGGCATGAAACACAGCTATCTCTGAGCAAAGATCTGTCGATGTTACGAGTCTATGAGGTAAAACACATCAGCATGTTGTATCTGTAGCTCTCAAATGTACTCGAGCTTCATATGGAGTTAGGGGAGAAATGGTAAGATGTGCCATTTCATAAAATTTTCACAAAGCCCTTGAAGTTCTCGTTAATTATAACTCAGCACGAAATTAACTTATGGGCTTTGCATGTAGTGGTCATCGTAAGAAGTAAATGCAGATTAATAAATTATTTTCGGACAGTTTTAAAAACGAGTGGTAGTAATAAAATGAGTTACAAATTTTTAAGCGACAATTCTCAGTAATTACAAGTGATCATTCCAAAATCCCTGGATAATATCACCGTATGATCACAGACTACCAACTACTCGCATGAAGTATGAGACTGAACCATTCCTTCATGGTTTTTTACGAACTACTCAACCATTATCCTCACTAAATTTCGTCCTAAGCTTATTACTTCACAGCGTGAACCCAAATTATTTTCAGAAAAATGACCATAAAATAACTTCAAAACAACTACACCCAAGCCAGCCATAGCTATAGCTGTGTTAATACATCAAGACGTCGGGCTTGCGTTCAAAAAGCCAGCGGTCCCTCGTGAGCAGGAACGGTGACCATCATTCATGGGAGGAGAGCTTAGTAATGAGTATTAATGAATAGCATTGCATTTGGGGTAATTAGTGACGAGGGCCCGCCTGCTATTGGACCCTGACAGCCCTACGACCTCCCTTAGGCCCCCTGCCGCTGTCGTCCGTCACTCTTCATTTGAGCTCAAGATAAACTCGAGTTGGTTGAGATACCACGTATTTGTTGGGCATCCCTGTGCGAGCAAACGGAAGTGTACCTCGAAATGTGAACTTGCGTCGATAGTCAAGGGCTGAGTCACACACGTTCTTGACAATTGCGAGCACGAAAGAAAGCGAGAAAGACAGAGGAAAGGACTAAAGTACTGCAGAAAAAGTTCTTTAATAGGTACTAGCTTTATTTTCGAACGCAAAAGATGGCGCGACATGCAGATCTAACGAGGAATGGATACCCATCTGTGGAAAAAGGTACTGCAGTGTTTTATCGAAGGTATCACCGTTTTTTAGAAGCAAGAGAATGACACAACAATGTCCAAAAGAAAACACTAATTTCTGACAGCATGAGGAAACAGCCCAATAAATTTTCTTCGGGACAAGTAACAAGGTGACTAAAAATAAAGTTCAAGTCCTCCTACGGAAGTGACAAAGCATGAAGGAGTTAAAGCTCGATCGTAAATGAAAGATCTCTTCCATTTACCAAGTGTTCTGCACGATACAACATGATCGCGGATGCAAAATTGCTAGTGTGGAGCCGGCAAATAAGCACAATAGGACAAAAGTTAGGGTCCAGTCGAGAGCCCGGCGGCGACGCTTCCTACTCAGCACAACATAATCGCAAATGTAAAAATGCGAGCATGGACGCAGGCAAAGAAGCACAAGAAGGACAAGAGTTAGGGCCCGGTCGAGGGCCCGGCGGCACGCGGAGGTACAGTAATGAAGGTTTGCGCCGCCGCTGTTTACCAGGCTCGTCTCAGCTGGCTGAATAACAAGCGTGTTTTGGCCTCCGCCGCCTCGCCCTAAACTCGACGACCTCCTCATTAGGCTCCAACTCGCCTCTCCGGTAAATTGCAACAAATACAATCTTGCAATGAATCCCCATCGAGATTTTCCATTGCTGTCTCTGGCCGTGTGCAATCCTCTGCGGAAGAACCGTAAAAGATTTATTATTGGATAAGGCAGATCGAAGCAGTAGAAAATCTCTCCTCTTAAGAAGTACAAAGGGCTTTCGTAGTGGGTTCGGCTAGTGGGCAGTTTATCAAAAGACGAAATATAACACGGCCTCATGTTCTTCTCAGGGATAAAGGTCAGCCATTCTCTGGAGCAATAAGAGCAAATAATTTGAAATAACAAACGTTCGTTGGGAATTTACAGTGTAGCGTAACTCAGCGTAAATAATGACTTTCAGAGTGTGGTAACAAACAAAACTAACATCCATGTTGCACAGTCGGGGCTGCTCAAGAATGTAGATAAGAACGGTGCATTTTCATTGGAGACACTTCCAAGAACGTAGAACGACTTTTCGTGGAAAAGTTTTTACAACATAAATCATATTTATAATATGAATTAAATTACATTCACTTGTAAAAAAATAATGTTCGTGATAAATAATAGAATACGTACACAAGAATGCATTTAGCGCTGAAAAGCAAAGTGAAGCTTAAAATGGAACATAAATGTTGCCAAACTTACAAGGTTGTTTTGTGAATCCCATTTCCATTTTGCTCGTATCACTCACGAGTTTGCAACCGCAACTAGCGGCTTCAACGGGCGTCATGGTTGCCAGCAGATAACAAAGTTACGGTGAGAATTTGATCCAATCCAAGAAATAGAGGGACATACATTGGCAGATTCTTTGAACAGAAAGAATTATCATTGCCATCACCTGGAGAGCTTTTGACGAGAACGTGAAGGGCGTTGTTCAGTCAAATTGATCATGATTTCAAAAATCAATTGAAGAAAAGTAAGATGAACTTCCAAGGTTACCAGAATGACGGGCTGTCAGAGCAACAGTTTTATTTAAATTCCCCTCAGAGGGATACAATTACTGTATCTTTAGGAGTTAGTACACCAATGGGGACAAATGTGAGGATTGAGCTGATGGTTAGGTACGCTTAAGCTAACCTATGATTTAATATGATTCAAATTCATTTGTTGTGGGCGAACAATAAATTTTTAGCTAAAAATTTCACTTATTCATTACTGCTATCGATGAACGTTTGTTTCAGTTTTACGAGCCAGCTTCGCTCAAATCTAACTTTTTAATTAAATATGGCAAGGACGTGAATTCCCCATATATGGAACATTTTAAGACCAGAAATAAATATTTCTCATACAGTTGAGAAAAGTAATACTCGTGTACTGTATAAATTGGCAATTGTGTCAATATTTTTTGCAATGACTGGTAACAATGCAAACAAATCATTGAAATAAGTGGTAACCACATGGACAAATTATTGGAGTAACTAAGGAAAGTACAGACGAAGGCTGACGATTCATATTCAATGCCTACATCAATCACCCATTTTATCTTCCGAATTTTCATCAAAACATGCACAATGTAGCGCCAGCTGTGCGGTCAAGGTTTTGTTTTCTTAATTCAAACACGAGATTAGATTATTGGTTGGTTTTAAGACTCCCTATCTGCCACAAAGGCGATCGAAAGAGAGGAAAGAGAAAGGCGCCATTTAGTATGGAGTTAAGGGAACGCTGAATCTATGCAGAAAGGACAAAGAAACAGTATGTTGAGAAAGAAGATTATGAAACAAGATCAAAGTCGAAGAAGAAAGTAGTAGGTGCCGAAAAACAGGACAGTAGTGAACCGAAAAAACATAGTCCTTAACATAACAAAAACATTTTATTTCAACAAAAAGAAGGCCTACCTAACTCTCAGCTCAGGCACTCACATTTTCCCCCAGGATGTGCTAATTCCCATAGATACTCTTAAAATATGAATTCACACGAACCCTCACGTAGTTGCGATGAGGGTTAAATTTCAGACACGCAGAATCGCTACGCGTGGCCTGAAAGTGAAGTCAGCTCTTATTGACCTCGAAAACGACGCATAGCCGGTGAAGTCAGCTGTTATTGACCTCGAAAACGATGCGTGGCCTTAAGGTGAAGTCAGTTTTTATTGACTTCGCTCGAAAACGGCGTATAGCCTCAAGGTGAGGTCGCTCCTTATTGACTTCGCAAACTGCCTTCACATTGCGTCCAATGGACCACACAGCGGACCGCCACTCGAGCAGTTGAACATTTCCAATGGAAATTTTCTTGCTGGTTGAACAGCAAGGCGCATCTGCAGCGCTCCGAGGCGCCTCGCGTCGCGCTGCTCCGAGTCCTCCTGGAATGGAATAAATCGCTTCATGGGGTAGGAAAGATAAGGGCTCCCGGCTGGCTCACCGATCGAGGCAGGAAAAACGTTTTTTCTTCACGAATGAATAAATAAATAATTTGTCCAGTCAAAGTACTTGTGTTCCAGAAGCTTGTGTGAAGAACGTAAAGAATTTTGCATAATTTGGACGTTTGCAAATGTAGAATCGAAATTAATTTAACATAAATGGATTTTACGTAAATTGAATGATGTTAAAGTTAATCAGCAGCACTACATAATGCGTGTAGTTTGCGTAAAGCATTGGCAACTTGCCTGAATTTTTAAGACCGCAATACGCATTAAACACTCAACGAGGGCTTTCAAAAGCATCTTCTAATGAAATGCGACCGAGATTCGGAGAAAAACATTCGATATAAAATCTACACCACTTTTCCTCAGGGCGTGCTTTGAACTGAACGCTTCCAAAAAAAGGCGGAAAAAACAGTTGCACGTCTTCACGGTTTCCCATTTCTTGCCCGCTGGGAACGAGATCTGTTCGCGGAAAAGACCGCTTGTAATTCTCTGGCCGAAGATTTATGGTGCAGATGATGAAAAGGAATGAAACTCGGCTAAAGGGGACGGACGGAACCGACCACAACCACGAGGGCTGGAAGGCCTTCATTCTGCCCTCAAACGCCACGGCTGCGCTCCAATTCATCAACTGGCTTTGGCATTGATATTCAGTTCTACGCCTCGAGTGCATTTTGCGCACTGGACTTGTAAACCGCAACACTTTTGAATGTTTTTCATTACTTCATTTAGCCACATGCAGAATTTAAGAATATTTCGGTGATTTTATGTTCATCATTTGAGTATAATGAGATTACTGAGTCAAACACTGGCCTATACTGAAGTCTATCGAAATGAACAGCTGAGACTGTTGAGTCAGCAGTCATGGCAACAGACAGTAGGGACTTTTAATTAGCTGTGAACTTATTGAAAACTATTGGCGAAGTTAGACTTGGTGCTGGAATTATGAGCTCGTCATGCAAATGATGAAAGTTATTCTATTCTTACTTCCAGCCAAATAAATACTTTACTCAAGAGAACTTGCAGCTGCTGAGAGTTACAGCTGACTGAAGAAGCATTGATCAGCACCTCTACGAGACGGGGATCATGAGAGAAATTGCTTCAGAAACACCCTCTCAGAGACCTCTGTTAATGTACTAGCGTTGAAGAATGTTTTTTGAGCTGCTTAACCTAATTATGGGGAGTGAAGTACAAGCGGAATGAGTAGAGGATCTTCCACTATAATTTCTGCTACTCGTCTTCGTTTTTTACTATTTCCTGATAAGGGACGCCTCATACTCTAGAGACAACCTACACAAGATTTGAAGGGGAAATGAAGGAAAAAATTTACTGAGCACCAAAACTATGTAAATTCCCAGCAGAAACCCATGGCTAGTGAGACATTCAGCAGGAAGAGCTATAGGGACAGGAACGCCCCGAAGTTAATGGAAGATGTTTTCTTTCCAGTCAGTCTCAAAACACAGGTGAAGTAAAAAATCTGCTTTCAAAACATATATCTACAGCTTATATTCCCACGCTGAAAGACGAAAAAATATACAATAATTGTGTGAGACGCTAATATGAGTAAATATTCAGTTCTTTACTTTGCAGTAACCATACAGTAGCTATCATGTATAACGTACATGACATTCATTTCTGAGGGAAAAAATTACAAACGGCGTTGAAATTAACAGGTATGTGCAATTCGACCTTCGAGCATAAGTACGAAACATTATGGAAAACAAATTTGCTAGGAAACTACCCAACTAACGTCCGGTATTTTATACTAATGCTTTATTTATAACAAAGGCACAACATGCATACAGTGCTTTTCCCAGCAATGAGCAGGCAGTATCTCCGTTCTGGATGAGGTACACGTCACAAATAGACAACGACAGTTGAAAAGGCAGGCAACAGTCCTAAAATAAAATATGCTGTGTTAGAATGGGGGCCTCGATTTCCTCACTTGTGAAACACGCTCCAGTAAAATGTCCATAATTATAAAACTTATTTTTTATGGATGTTTCTAGAAATGTAAGCGAACAAGTCTGCAGAGACTATTTACACATACTCTACAGCTCTAAAATCTTTAAAATCAGTTTAAAATCAGAGCTGAGCTACAAACTTGCACTAACCTGAAATGGCTAAAACAATCCTGAGTTTTATTAATATTAAAGTTCTACTACACGCTCAGAGTTGGAAAAATTTCCCAACTCTCCTATGAAAGAGTACAAAAAACAAACAGATGGAAAAAATATAAAAATTAATCGTAAACAAGTTCAGTTAAAAAAAGAAGCCGTCTGTCGTTGATCAGTTTGATGATTTTAATGCAAAATGTCATTCAACAAAAGAAGCAGTTATTTAAATGTTCGAAGAGGTAATAAAATTGGAAACTTCTTTTATAAGTATGAAAGTTCACACCAAAAAATTGTTTTCCGAAAGACAGGTTCAAAACCGCTCAATAACTACAGAACGCAATCAAAACCAACGACGGCCAGCGAAGGAAGACGGTGCGAGCGGTTCCGATCACCTGCTGTCGATACGGAAGACGTGCAATACGTTTTCACGGCGCCCAGAAGACTCCTCATTCCTGCAGTTCTCAGGACCTAATGACTACTTTTGCCGTTCGCATTCCGCTAGTTTTTTAGAGGAATTTTTTTCTACATCAGAAGCGGAAATGGAAATTTGCCAGGGACGAATGTCACCCGAGGGAGCCTCCAGCGCAGTCTTTGGCTCGAGCTTTGCTCGGTGCTGAATTCTTTAGGGGCTCAACTACAAGGAAACATGGGCAGGTTCTTGCGGGGAAAGAGATAAAACGGCTGTAGTGATGGCTCAGAAAGATTTTCTGCATGTTAACGAGTGTTTCCAAGAGTCACGGCATGGGAGCAAGATGTTAATAGTACTCTAAAGAACTCAGCTGACTGTGGTCAAAAAGTTTCCAGGTCACTTCAAAGTGGAATAAAAATCAAAATAGCAAAAAGGAAGCGAATTGCACAAACTCTTCAGCAATTGAAAGCAAAAATCCTGGATGAAATACAATGAAATAAAAAGACTGATCACAACTGAACCAATTAAAACAATCCAGCCGAAAAAATACATAATACGTATTGTGGAGTTGATCACTAAAAGGCTTCAAGCAACGACATGAAACATATCACATCATGGCTTTCAAATCATAAATTATTGGTACATAATATTAGTCCTCCGTTATCATCATTAGTTTCAGCATTGAAACAGACGTACTATTTTGCAAAAATTATTGATGAACTATGCCTCACGCGACGTACAGGATACTAATGTAGTAGATAGACAGAAAGTCCAGTTGATGTTAGTTCTATTCTTTATCTGGGGAGGACAATTGGTTCAAGAAACACACGTATTATTATACAAATAAATAAGTTATGGGATTCACATGAAAAGAGCCTGAAACGAAGATGCTTCTTGTTTTTCAGTGCTTTGCTCCTCAGGAGTGACCTAAAATGACATTTTTACCTTGGTACTTTTGTATAACTATCACACCAATATTAGTTTATATTATGATTATTTATGTTTTATGCATCAAACGTTAAATGTTGACTCTTGCACAGTAGTTCAATTGCTGTTGCCCCATAACTTTCAAGACAACTAAGCAGAAGCTCGTATAATTATTGTTCGTGAATTGTTGCGTATGACACGAAGAAACATGGATGGGGTATTGGAACGGATGCTCAGTTGATTCTCTTTTTGATGAACGCGGAAAAAAAATTATGGGTGTATCATTCTGAATACGTTGAAACGCAATTGTAACTTTCAATGTTTGCATTTCGAGCTCGACAAAAAAAAAAAAGTTCTACTGCCTAGACCGATAGCAAGGCAAAAATTCACTCAAAGAGACTAAAAAAAAAACCCCTAAATTGGACAATTTCAAGCCAAAAATATATTGAACAACGGCAAATCTCTTGCAATTAAAGCACGAAAAACAAAAGTTCAGTCACAGAAAACAGTATCAGTGAAGATTTTTTCCCCTCGTTGACCCTCGGAAGCAAGGAAGATTGCCTACCTAGACACAGGCCTGACATGCCTGCATTAATCAACCGTACAATCTTTTAAGAACTTGTGGATGCGCTTCAAACTTCCTCGCGAGAATCTTGCCCTAATGACAGTGTTTGGACAAACTTTTAATTAATAGAAGCTTTAATTAATAAATTTCAGAGGTAGCGACGAGCGCAAGCAAATGTGGAGCGACGTTGTGTTGCTCTATGCGTACGGCTCATTTTGATAGAGCTCTAGAATGACAAAGGACAGTGACCTCACCCAGTGCAAGAAAATGAGTTGCCTCACAATTTTCCGCAGGCGCTGAAGCGAGAGATCATCATCTTGTTTTTCTTCAAACCAAAGCCTAATTGCTTGAACATTTAGGGGAAGGTAGGAGGCACCTTGGGGTATTTTTTGTATTCAACGCGCAGAACATTCGTGATAGCATATGGAGTTTTGAATTTAGGGATGGCTGGATCAGAGGTGGGAAATTCAGAAAAAAGATAGCCCTACATTGAGAAAATTTTTATGGCGGGATTGCTGGGAAATCATACAGCTAGGTCGAGTTTTTGCTTCACATGGGAAAAATGCAAATAAAATAAATTTGAACATACCCAGGAGTAAATTAGCAATATATTGATTCGTATGTTTGGTCGCAATTAATCCAGCGAGTGACTCAGTCTCTCTAACAGGGCTGTAAAAACTAAGAACGTCATCCTTTCACACGATAAAAATGAGGTTTAGCCTATCAATGTTTCGTTTAAAAAAGAACTAGAAGAACGTGAAGATTGAATGCCTCGCTTGACGTCATGAATGTAAAATCTGGCTAAGAAACCAGAACTTCCGTGAGTGCATGCAGTGCTGTAAATTATCATAAACGAGCCTAATTTAACCATATCTTAGATAGCAACACAGTAAGTACGCAACCTGACATTACCTAGGCTAAATAAAAAGTACTGAATATTCAGCGTAATAATACAGAGCGCATCTATTATAGCAATCTGGCTTCAACTGTATTACAGGGTGAGTGGGGTATTTGAGGATATTTTATATTTTGTTTGTTACACCTTCAAATGAATAAATAATGTTCTTTACTTCTTTTACAAACAAGTTATAAGCATCGAAATGTTAACCCTAGAAATGAAACACAGCTGCGATGCATGTAAACCGCAGTGATGCAGATACTCTCAACTAACATATGTTGCAAGGGCCTTTGCGCTCAATCACCGGGTTCAAAAGTTCAAGAGGAGAAATCATGTGTCTATGCATACATATATTCGTCTGATGTACCCAGAGTGACGCGCCCCAAATTTTCAGCAACTATAATAGTTTATAGAGACGTGAGTAGCAAAGACCATGAGATGTCGATCCAATTCTCCACGGGGTCGTTGAATTTTGTAGTGCTGAAGAGTTCATTGAAATATAGGAAATAATTATTAAACTTTGAATCGTTGGATTGAGGTCAAACGTATTTCAAAAAGACTCAGCACTTTCTTAAAGCCCTAGCAACCCAATAATGGTAATTAGATAATCTCTACGATCATAAATCACCCAATTAGTAAGTGGCCCTCAAATTCGCCAGATTCGAACCTCATTGATTCCTGCTCAGTTGAAAGAAGATCACTCGTTATCCTCATAACATCAGAGCTTCACCCAAGGTTACCATTGCTCAGGTGATACAGAAATGAACGAGGATCATCGAGTGACAGTATTTCAGCGGCTTCAGTTGCAAATTGAAGCTGTTGTTGAAGGAGACTTCAAAAAATTGTTCATTGAAAATCGTGACTCTGCCATTTCTTCTTATATGTACATACAAGCATTAGCAGTAGTGCTGAAACATAGTTGCTTAATAATAAACGAAAACCGGCCCTAAATACACTTCAAACCTTTACATGAACTATCAAGCAACGATTTTGCAAACTCCTCAATAAAGAATTTTAAAATAGCAACGAAACAGTTTCAGCACAAGCATTGAGACGAGAAGGTGTCCCAACTTGCAAAGAGAAAGCGTTACTGACGCAGCGAAAGCTGCAAGTATTTTCCGTAGTCTCTGCGATAGCATCAGGTCGCAGATTGTATTTGACGTGTTTTCCTGAGGGCTTTTTTCCTAGGGGCGGAGGTTCGCGGGTGACAGGTCGATGCGGGCGCGTGACCAGCCTGCCGCTCAAGAGCCGATTATCGAGCCCGCACTCCGCCAAAAACAATCGAAAAATGAGCCTCGACCTCTCGACGACAGCTCGTGATTTGCTCGTAAAAAACGCAGAATTTGGGTCGCAAGCGTTGTGGAAAATTATGGCCTTGGTTATGGTTGGGTCGTAAGCGTTGAGATATGATAATATCGTTGTCTTGGTTGGGTCGTTCGTGTCGGGAGAAGATGGAATCGTGGTTGTGGTTGGGTCGTAAGTGTTGCGAGGAAATAAAACGGTGTTTCGGTTAGGTTGCGAGTGCTGAGACACGAAAAAACGTGGTTGTGGTTGATGTGTAACGTGCACTGCTACGAGAAGTAATAGCTACAAAAGTAGTTTAAGTCACCGTCTTTACTTAGAAATTTATTTTAAGATATGTCTGATGGGCTACTTAACGAACGTAAACAAAAAATTAGTTTTAACGAATTGTTTTGAGTGATAAACGTTGAAATATTTCAACCATAAATCCTGCTCAATATTTTTGCCACTTAGGTATACCTAATGGTGCCAATTCTGAGGAAGAAATCATAATATTCGAATCCCTAGAAGATAAAGGAAAAACGCTGCAACAGGACGAAGCGATTTCTGTGTCGTTGGGAGGTAGGAGACGTGCATGGTGAAAGTAAAGACGTTAAATGAGATTTTCTGCTGCTTAACTCTTGTTTTAAAGGCCAAAATAAAAACATGCTATGCTTCCGATACAATCTAAAAGCAATCCCATGAAACAAACTGTTCGAAGTCTTACTACGAGTGAATTGATTATATTATGCATGCTTTTATCACTCGTGCCAGTGTACCAGCGCTGCCAAAAATAACTCTTGAAACTGCTCTATATCCTTGAGGTTCATTTAAAAAGATAAGATGTTTATAGTTTCATTAAGTTATTAAATAAATATTATATTGATTGCTTTTGGGTTATTTGACAGATAACATTCTACGATGAACGCATCTGTGATTCAGGCTTCACTACCTCTCCAATTTTCTCCCTTTTAATTCCTTAGACGCGGACACGAAACAAATATTTTAACTACAATTAATTACAGGTAAAAATCCCTATTTATTGAATGACGTTATTAACACAGGATGCTCTTGACATGCATCAATTTTACATCGATGTATTTGTACTCGCAGCTCATTAAATTCTGAATTTGCAATGCTGGGAAGGATCGATAACGAAGAGACCAATCAAGTTCTCAATAGACAATCCATTTGAAATGCGTACAACTGAAATTATAGACGAGGGAAGATCGCATGCCGGTCGGAAGCACATCTTTAAATCTAAAAAATGATTCAATGGTCTTATTTTTGCAGTCTTATTTTACAACCAATGGGTATTCACATTCTGTTATTTTTCGTGCCATAAACAAGTTCCTGAATAGTAAATTTATTCCGAAATCTCGTGTTCAAGCTCTAAACGTTAGTTATTGTGTGTTGCCATATTTTGGATATCAATCGGAAAAGTTGAGAAAAGACCTTTCAATGCGTTTGACTAAATTGTCCCCGGAAATTTCCTTCCGTGTTCTTTTAGTTAACAAGCATACCATTGGATCATTTTTTAGATTTAAAGATGTGCTCCCGACCGGCATGCGATCTTCCCTCGTCTATAATTTCAGTTGTACGCATTGCGCATAGCAGTATGTGGGTTCCACCCACCGCGCACTTTAGGTCAGGGTTGCAGAACATGCAGGTCGAAGTCATCGTACAGGTCGCTTGCTTACCTCTCCTACTTTTTCCAGTATCAGACAACATTGTATTAATGATTCCTGTGAACAGATTATTGACATTAACAAATATAAAATATTAGATACATGTACCGCCAACTTAGACCTACGTATTTTAGAGTCGTTATTCATTCATAAACTCAAACCATCTCTCAACGAAATGCAGAGTGCATACCCTCTGAAAATAGTCAACCGATAAATTACTATTATTGTACTTTTTGTTTGTTTGTTTTTTCGTGCTTATGTTCTGCGCTTCTGTAATTTTGGGTGTACTGACTTGTTTATAATTTTATTTGCAGACTTTTTGTTGAGAATGAGCCTAGGCTCGAAACGTTCAGAATAAATGTTTTTAAAGTAATTCTTCTCTATTTCTTTCATTGTAAATTTGCTCCGCATAAAAGATTTTCCTTTGTACAATCCATATGTATTACTTTCTAAAAGGATTTTTGTGAGATATATTGTCAGCTAGACCAACCTACCACTACACTGAGAATCAAAAGGCAACATTCATGGAGTCTGTCAGCAACAAGGTTAAAAGCACCGATTCTTAAATACACTTATGTATACAATGTGAAATTGAAGTCAACTACCTGCAATGTAATTTGGTCTCCAATCCTTACTGTATCAAGTCATGTCTTCTTCAAACTGAGGTCGCTGTTTTGCTCTGACGGATTTTGGTGAGAGCAGTTTCTCTCATCTCTTGCATGATCAGTATGTAGCTGTAAAAGCTTTTAATTAAAAAGAAGCAAAGTCACAGTCCAGAGGAAATATTCTTCTGAGCTCTGCCCGTAACTTCCACCATGAAGCTACGCAGCACTGGTGCCATCATTAAGCAACTCTTCACATTATGTGCCTATGTAAACCCAATTAAAGTTGTCAACTCTTTCTGGCGCCAAGCGCCGCCAGCGTGTACGACCATATGTCTCTGTCAAGAGCAGAAAGAGACAAAGAAAAAACTGACCAAAAAAAGTCTCGTTTGCAGCTGGGTTTTGCCACGCATTTTCTTGCGCCGCGGAAAAGTTCCAATCGCGCTATCGGAATCCGTTCACAGGAGCTTTTATTGTGGCCGATAAGGAATGGCAGCCCCAGGAGTAGGGAAAAGAGAGGCCTCCACGTAAATACAGTAAAGTTTCGGGGCTTGGAATGAGCAGCAAATAGAAATAAATCGAGGGAATTCTGTTAGTTTGACTTGCACGCAAGAGCTCAGAACCCGCAGCACGTTTTTAGATTTCGAAGAAGCGTAGTTTAACATTCAATTTCACAGCAAAGAATGAACGTTAAAATTAGGGTGAATATTCGAATCAGTGTATTGCATTTGCACGGCAGCCTTCAATACTGCTTCAAATCCCGCACCTGCGATGAATTGAGGTGATTTCGAGAGTGCATCAACGAGAATTGAAACAATTCTTCTTCCTGAATCGTGGCATAAGGCGAACACCTGGACGATACTCAGATTATATGTTAATATTTCTCATAAGAACTGTCGTAAACGGAATTCGATTTGCATTAACGTAAATTCTCTTCCAATTAAGATTTAGCTTCAATGAAGGTAAGCTGGTGAGTTATAGATTAGATCAGAGAAGTTAGTTTAAGCCTCCCTAACCACCACAACGGCATTCCAAAGAGACAGAAGAGGGAGGCGCCATTTAGAATAGAGTTTAGAGGACCTATGCACCAGGTGTGTACCCACACAAGATCCCCTGGCATTAAAGGCAGTGAGTTAGAAAATAATTTTCTGAAACAAGATTAATGTTGAAGAAACAGGAAGCAGAGGACGAAAAACAGGACAGCATTGAACCTAAAAAAGTTTTCCGTAAATAAAGAAAACAACTTATTTTATTTTAACAGAATGAAGGTCTACTTAATCTTCAGCTCGGGACCTCAAATTTCGTCCTGGAAGTACTAATTCCCATAGATACAACAGTTTTATCTCGCGAGGGGGCATGTGAATGGTGAGTTAGTCAGATGCGTCGGGTTAAATTTCGAGTGAACATCGACACAGAACCACCAGATGCACTCGTTAAAAAAGGTGTCAATGTTTCTATGCCATGAGGAAGGTGCTCCTGGAGCTCAACTTTAGTGGCTGTGTGCGGAGTGAAGATTTCAGCTCGATTCACTGCAGGTGCATTGCAGCCGCGTGTAAATTCCAACTCGCTTCCAGCACTGTACTTTTGATAGAATTTGTGGGACTTCCTAATTATCATTTAAAAGTTTGCAATGTGCTTGACTGTTCGTTTTCAAGTGGAGTAATAATCACGAACAATTAAGGAGTCTCTTGTCCCAGAGAGTCCTTTGTCAAGCTTATACTCGTATGAGATCAGTGTTGCATGAACACGGTGGCATTCGTCAAAGAAAAGATAAAAATATCGGTAGGTGCCTGCTTATGCATGGCAACGTTTCTCTCGAAAAAAATAATCAAGGTCAAGAGCTCAATTTGCACTACTGGTATTCGCAAACATTACGGATGTGATCAATCAAGTTTCAGAATGAAGAGTCAACCAAAAATTTACCCATGGTAACATTCCATTAAACCAAAACAGAACACATTTAGGTCTTTTGAGTGCTATGCTGTTGGGACATAAACGTTACATGTAGAAGCAACTGAGCTTTTAATTCATTGAATTACCTAAGGTGAACGGAGTTATTTGTTCAGTTAATTCCTGCACTATGTTTAATCCAGCAAAGATGATTGCAATAAAACATACGTAATACGTTAAATCTACGAAGATTTCAGATTCTACAGAATATTCGAAACCTAACTCTCAGCTTAAAGTTGTCGAAATATTTGCGATTGCCAAGCACCAGCGATGACCAAGCACCAGCGATGACCAAGCACCAGCGATGACCAAGCACCAGCGATGACCAAGCACCAGCGATGACCAAGCACCAGCGATGACCAAGCACCAGCGATGACCAAGCACCAGCGATGGCCAAGCACCAGCGATGGCCAAGCACCAGCGATGGCCAAGCACCAGCGATGGCCAAGCACCAGCGATGACCAAGCACCATCGGTGACCAAGCAATGTAAAGCAATGGCCAAGCCTTAAATTGCTGTGGCAAAGTACTGTATAGCAATGGCCAAGCCTTAAATTACAATGGCAAAGCACTGTATAGCAATGGCCAAGCCTTAAATCACAATGGCAAAGCACTGTATAGCAATGGCCAAGCACTGTTTAGCAATGGCCAAGCACTGTTTAGCAATGGCCAAGCACTGTTTAGCAATGGCCAAGCACTGTTTAGCAATGGCCAAGCACTGTATAGCAATGGCCAAGCACTGTTTAGCAATGGCCAAGCACTGTTTAGCAATGGCCAAGCACTGTTTAGCAATGGCCAAGCACTGTTTAGCAATGGCCAAGCACTGTTTAGCAATGGCCAAGCATTGTTTAGCAATGGCCAAGCACTGTTTAGCAATGGACAAGCCTTAAATTACAATGGCGAAGCACTACACAGCGATGGCCAGGCACACCAGCCTACTGTACATTTGCCTCCACCTCAGTGGCACTCGACACTTAGCGCGGTGAGAGCAGACGGCCCTTCACCTGGCGCTAAGACAAGGGCTCCGTGTCACCGAGGAAGCGCACGAGTGCGAGCAACGACATAACTAATGATGCTTGTCTTTGTACCGCTGGTCCTCACTTTTTATCAGGGCACTTGGCTGCTCTCTGGAGTATCGGACGGTCCTCGAGAGGGACAGAGCTCCTTGCTGCTCTGCCTGACGTCCTCATAATTTCTCCCACTCAATCAGTCTGTCTATACTACGATTATCTTCACTTGTACTGCGTTCGTTTTGGGATAAACTTAACTGTAGTTGTTAGTCGTAGTATATTTTGACTGTAAGGCTTTAGATTTTTTATGCTGTGTTTCAGTTTTAAGAAATGACTCAGAACGGTGTTTGGTGCCTGGGTATCCCGTACGTAAAAGTCAGCGGGAAATTCTTTGGACTCGTGATTTTAACTTTTCAAAAATAAGTTAATGCAAGAACTGCAATGGAATCCTAAAATTTGAAAAATTTGGGTATTTAAACTTTAAAATAACAGGTGCGCAAATATAAAAAAGAGGATTTGCTGTTTTTCCAACGTATTTATCAATTCAAAGGCTAAGAAAATTTTAGCTGCTGATGGCGTTAGTTAAATGAACATACGGACTCGATAAACGAGGTAAAGCTTGAAAAAGTTTTCATTTAATTTCTACTGAACACAACTGTAATTTGTTAACAAAATTTAAGTGAAGAAAATGCTTGTCAAGCGAAATGAACAACTAACGACACCGACCAAAATCCGAGCCCTGCGCTCCACCTGCAGCCGAGTTTATAAGCAATTCGCCCGGGAAATTTCTCAAATATCATCCCAAAGAATTGGGGCAACATGTAAACCTCAATCACCGTAAATGGATAAAAATAAGGTTTTTTATGTGAATGTTCATTCAGAATTCAGCTCACTCACACAGTTTTAGAAATTCACGAAGGAATTATATTTTACATATATTTTAAGCTGGTAAAAAAGAATCGTGGTACTGTACGATGGAGAATTTTATAGAAATCAGGTTAGCCCCACCTGTTACAGGTAAGCGGCAAGGAGCTTCGAGGAATAATACAATATTTCATTAAGCCGTTCCCTAAGATATTTTTCACGCCCTGCAATCAGAACAACAAAATACTGTTAGTGCACTTACACATCTCCGTTTCCGGCATTTTGTGTATTTTTTAAATTCATGAATTTTTACATGCTGCGATAAGTATTAAAACGTTGGCTGATCAATTGACGAGTTTAATACCGATACATTAATCCATTGAATAGATGAATTTATTCAGTCTCTAGTGGCAGATGGTGAACGTTTCCTACAACGGTATTACGAGAGATTTGATGCTGTCTTCTATGCCAACGTGAGAGGTAAAACTCAACCACAACATGCCCGACGTCGTGGGTCAACAACAACAGTCATTTTTTCAAGTTTCACAATCATTTTTTCAATCTCTGCGGCTGGTTAAAGTGAAATATTAGACTCAATTTAAATAAATCTAAATTTTAACATTAAACTTTCAATAAAAAATAAAAAATTGTTTGAAAAGTGCCACTATCTAGACTGGCTTGAGTTGAGTGTCAATGGAAATGCAGTGTGGGGTTACCGGTGGGTCACCCGCGTAATGGAAATTTCCTCAGTGACCACCGGTGAGTCACTCAGCAGTTAATGTGTGAACGGCAGAAAAGACTGAAGCAGTGGTCGATATTGTCCGACTGTAGGAAAATGGTGACTCTTGACTATGAAGAAATCACTTTAAAGGAACTCTAAGAAGCGTAACCGAGAATTTGGTTATCAAGAAACGCGTGAGGAATAGAGGCGACTCCATTAAGGAGACGAGCTTTAGCGAAACTCGCAATTTAGGAGATCAATCTCAGACTTCGTGCTCAAGAAAACTTAATCTCGTCAAAAGTCAGTGTGAAAAATGGTACCAAGCCTTCCTTCTCAACATAAAACTCGTGAAAAATGAAAACCCGGAACCAAGTGGAAAGTCCTCGACCACCGCAACTGTGTGCGCTAAATCAACTGGGCGACACCGATGACGGTCTCATAGCGATTATAGAATGGATTCATTTTCCATTAAATATTTTAGAAATGGAGACACTATTGCAAGTTTTCTGTGGCGAGTAAAAAATTGTAAGGAAAATAATTCTCGCATGCGTACGTACTTTCACAAACATCCCTTTTTAAGATCTGTAAAGTATTAACCGTGTAATAAATATCTCGTTGATAGTTGAATTATGTAGCCAAAAGTATGAAGATAAGTAATATATAGGTAAAATAAACATTCAAGCACGATGTTTAAAAAACAGCTCAGGTGTTCCACACAGAAACTTTAAACTCTAAACCTATTGAAGGTTCATTGAGCCGCTGCATCACAGCTGTGTACCAGCACACGCATGGCCCTCATACCATTAACTATTAACTGCGTTCCAAATGATACTGGCAACAATACCGCGTCACCAATATTTAGTAGAGCTGAATTTTTTATTGAAACTTTCACGCACTCTAACCGTGCCCAGAAAGTTATGCTAGATTATAAGTTAGTTTAAGCATACCTGATGACTACAAATAGTGTGCTATCAGAGGAAGGCACATTATAAAATGGAATTATTGAAACGGGGAATCAATGCACAAAGTGTATTTGTGCACCCTACGCATAAAAAAAGCGAGATTGAAAGAAGTTCATGAAACGAGATAAAAATGGAAGAAGAAAGTAGTAGTTGGTGGAAAAAACATTAAACTAGAAAAAAAGTCTTGAAAAATTTAAAACCTGTTATATCTCTAAAAACCTTAGGAGCCGTGTCGAAGAAATACGATAAAATGTAGAACATCCTTGTTGCAAGCCTTCAGCTGCAGACGTAGATGCTTATAAAAGGTTGCCCTACACCAAGCTGCTATTATCAAACGTCTCCTGTCGCATCCAACCCACGGTTGCTGGCATGTGACTGGCACGCAAGTTAGCTCACACGAGATGCAAACGTTTTCGTTTTGTGAAAATGGAGAAACCATCTAAGTAGAGAGAGTGGTGTGACTTTTATAAACAGGATAAACCTCCAAAACAGAAAGTGATGCGACTTTATTAACTTCGTTCTTTAAAATTTATTATATTCGGGCGTATCTTAATCATCAAATAATGCAATGTGCCTTTAAACTTGGTAACGTTTTCTAAATTTATTTTGGAACTAAAAATAACAATTTAATTATCGTCTAAAAAAAATACTGAACTGAAACCATGTGAACTTACCGAAAACTGTCTGGCATTGGGTATCAGCACTAATAAGCAAGGTTATCTCGCACATGAAGAGATATAAAGAGATACTTACCAACCACGTTGAGGAAAGCCAATAATTCACAGAAGAAGTATCTGTAAGCCCACCAATTGTGGTGTTTAAGATTGTCGGCGAGGTAGTCTAACAACAACTTCTTCTTTTGTTTCTTCTCGACTTCGGAGCAAATTCCTACGTCGAGATCCATCATAAGGGCATGGATTTTTCCTCCTTCCCAGTTCTTCCACATCCACCGCGGGGCGTAGAAGCAAATCGCCTGAAACGAAACAAAATCCTTATTTACAACTGTGTGCATGTCACAGTTTCAAAACGAAATGTATTCAAACAGGGTTATGATGAATTTCACTCACGAGATCTAAGAGCACTTCATTCATTCCATTTATGCAGCTAATTTAATGGAAAGACACACAGTTTCAGTGAGCGAATTTCAAAATCTATCGGAGAATTGGTGAGGCTCCAAGAAGTCGAATGTAATTTGCCCCCGGAAAAGCGGATAAAGTAAGCACAACCATCACATTTTCCTTCAATTACGTCAAGATTTGTGGGGCAAAGGCTAAACTGTTCGAGAACTGTTCTCCAGAGGTGTGGAGGCAGAGAAGAGTAAATGGGCCACACTGCAACAGCGCAGCGAAAATTTTCAAACGGCAAACATGCTACGCAGCCACATAAAAACTACACTAAAATAAGTGTTTCAATGTATTAGGTAGTATCTAATACATACATTGGTTTCGTGAATGTTTCTATGTATTAGGTTGTATCTTAGATCTCGCCATTAGAGCAAAAGATACTCGTTTGGGTGCGTCATACTTTCTTGCGTTCATAACTTGAAATAAACATAGAATGTGCATTGAAACCGAGAACCTCTTGCTAATTTAGTAGTTTGTGACCGAAAAACGACGAACGTTGAAATTTATTAACAGGCTTTTAAGTCTTCATACGCCCATTCTAACAAGTGAACTTTGATGGAGGACAGTGAATTTAGGGTCATTTGAAACAGACGAGAGGAGCAAAATTAGAATGATTTTTAATTGCGATGATTTTATTGAGAGACAAGTCAAATAAAACAAAGGACTGGTGGAGTGGCACAAGACAGCGAATTATATTACGTCCTTGTTCCTTAGTTCTTCGTTTACATTGAGCGGGAATATTCAAAATTCAGTCTATCGCGTCCGAATACTTGGTTTTCCCCAACGAAATGATGTTAAGGTTTATCAAAGCCATTCGAACTAACTTGTAGACACTCGTAAATAAGAGTGAAAAATAATTCCAACATTGCAATGAATGCAATGCTATTTTGAAGCACATAACAAATATATAAATCACACACGTACGCGTGTTAAGTATAGCTCTTGAATATAATGGAGGCAACATAAATATCTCCCTCACAGTCTAATTCTGCTGTCGGCATGGGCCGAAACATCGAATGGTTGAGTTGTGGTTTGCGACCTCACAGTAGCTGCATCCAATTTTCCAACTCGGCACCACTTGTGTCAGACTGCATCGATTTCTCTAAAACTTACGAGGGGCAGACTTGCCAAAGAATTTCTTTGTGGGGCGCTAGCTTAGCAAGTTACATTTTAAGATTCCTTGCAAGAAAGGCTTGACAGTCACATACGGCGCAAGTCTCACATCTCATCCCAATTGGTTCTGAATGCTTTTTTTCTGAGCTCGCCAAAAAATAAATAGGTTTTGTTGGCCATTGGTCTTTTTAGAAACAAAGAGAAAAAATCTACCGAAATTCGAAAATTGTAAAATAGTTACTGTTGAAGATAAATATGAACCACTGATATGCTCTTTAACCAAAGGCACACATGCGTAAGTAGGGCTAATGAAAATACGTATTTTTCCTCCAAACTCGGAAACTGAAGACACACATGTTATTTTCAATATTTCGTAGCGAGTTTCATGTTCTGTTTGCAAAACGGAACTTGACTATAAACGATCATTTTAGCCTCGAAACGACGAATAGAACGAAAGAAAACGAAGAGCGGAAACGTACTGAAGGGTGCGCCAGGTATCCGAAGCTCTTACCGAGTTTGCCGGAAGCGTCCTGCATCCAAACAAGGTTAACGAGTTTGGTAGAGGCCTTGCAGTGGCAAGTTTTCTCTCGCTGGCCATAACACTCGTGCTAATGATTCAACTTACGGTCTCTAGTGCCACTCTATTCGAAAATTTAGTTTAAACTTGGCCCATATATAGCAATAGCCTCTTTTGTTCTCAGCGCACTGAGGACGAGCTAAATGTTCTTTGTAGTTCGTCACGTACGCACGCGAGCAAAAAAGGACAAGTGAAAAGTAACAGTTCTAGATGTGAATTTTTTCTTAAAAATTCCCTTCGGACACCATAAGTTCAAAAGTTTAAACTTAAAAATTTGAGTTGATCGCAACTTAAGAAAGGGCATGGACGCGTTGACATAATACTATAATTTTCAAGGCCGCAATGAGAAAGCCATTAAAGTTTTCCATATATAATTATTTTCCATATATATAGTGACACTGTCGTGTCACTGATGGCACAGCTAAGTATTATCACTAGGCAACTTCAATTTCGATGGCTGAAGAGACGCCAGCGAATTTAACATCATTTTAGTCATCCATGCTGCTGGATGATACACTATACCATCACGTTCATCAATCGCACAGTGATCAAAATACGATGTTTATTTACTTCCCTATCTTTTTTTTTCTTTCAGTTCTCATGTTGGGAATAGAACGTTGCGGATTCCATTTTTAATCATATTTGTAGGGTGCTCTCATTGCTCATTGGAATTTAGAGGCAGGATGTTTTTGTATTCGTTTATCAATGCATGAAAGCTAATGCTCCGTTCCCTGAATTGGAAACATAAGACGTGTACTATTAAACTTGTTTAGGACGGTGCAGTATCGCACTACCATGATAACGAATATTATTTTACGAGTACGTTCAAATGTGCTAAAATTACTTTAGCGACAAAAAAATTGTCACACGTGTCTCCGTATCTTGAATTTGTTAATTACCGCCTTCACTTTGACTAGTTGCCTGTTTTTAGCAGCTGCGCAACCGTCCGCCCAGATTCACAGCTTTTGAGTCACCAGAGCTGGAAGACATATTACGGTACGTGCAAGTTAACAACCAGCCTGAAAATGAATTGAAGCAGAATTTTTTTTTACATTTGTTCGTGATCAAAATATAAGAGAACGCTACAATTCATCATATTAGGCAGGACAATCTAGACTCTAGACTGTAATTGGTGTCAGTGCAGGAAAGTAACTTTCAGCGTGATAGAATTCGCATTGGCAAGTATTACTCGTATAACTTCATAATTCAGCCGGTTCGCTTCAGGGTGGTGGTGAGGGATTCGAGGGACGATCACGGTTTCAGAGCAGATTAGATTGAATGTTTGTTTACGCCTCCCTAACCATGACAAAAGCTTTCCAATGATAGGAGGAAAGCACCATTTAAATATTTTCATGACTCATTAACTGAAGGGAAAGCGGAATTTATGCACACGGTGCTTAGAAACAGAAAGTTGAGAAAGAAGTTTATGAAACAAGATATAAGTTGAAGAAGAAAAGTAGTAAGTGCTGAAAAACAGGACGGCAGCGAACCGAAAAAAGAGGGTCCGTAACGACACAAAAAACCTATTCTATTTCTACAAAAGGAAGACCAATCTAACTTTTAGCTCGGGATCTCACTTATTCCCCTGGGAACACTGATTCTGATAGTATTGTTGCATCCCCCTGAGATTAAGTTATCGCTGACAAAAAATATTCCCCGAGTGTGTTTTCAAATAAAAATTACAGCGCAAATGGTGTGTATGACCGAATGTAATCAATTCGATTTTTTTTTTGAGTTTAGAAAAAATTCAATGAGAAACTTAGCTGGAGCTACTTAATTCAGACGAGGAATTACCTCTGATTAGAACGACATATACAGTCTCTACTATTCAGCGTGCACAAGAAAACATTTGTAAAAATCGAGATATTCTTTGGCAAGGAAAGCCTGGGAAGGCAACAAAAGCAGGGATCGAGCGAAGAAGTCACTCAAGGAGCATCTGAGGGAAGTGCCTGCGTGCCGCAGCAACGGCGGTCGCCGGAGCAAAGTTGGACGGCCACGTCCGACCGAAGTGCGGTCTGTTTTTGTGAGAGCCAGAGGCCGTGCGACTGGCCTAATGTAATTGAACTTTCAAGCACCTTTGCAGTAGTTCCCTGCGTTTCTTTAGATCTCATTTAGTTCTGCTTTAAAGTTTTATTTGCTCATTTGAAGGATGGAATCTAATCTTCTTATTTGCGCTTAAAAATGCATTACAAGTTCAAAGAGAGAGAGGGAGAGAGAGAGAGAGAGCAAGAGAGAGACGGCGACTGTCGAGCCAAGGAGTACAGAGTTCACTGCCGCTGGCTGCTCGTCGAGCTCAGTTAATTTGCTCTTTTTCCTCGCTTTGAGGCACAAAATTTTGAGGGAAAATGCGTCGAGTTCTAAAATTACGAACATAATGTGTTATGCTGTAGATTAAAATATCACTGGTGTTTTTAGAGGGCTTCCAAATTTTTTTCTCGAAATGAAATGAATAGAAATGCAAGTATTAAAAATTGATGTCCGTAAGAACTGCTCTCATAAATCTGGCATGATGGCAATTATAGATAATTTTATTTTGAAGGAGGAATTTACAGTTTCCACTCAGAATGGCTTACACTACGCTGAAAAGCACCAACAACTATGCGTGTGTATGCGTGTGTTGAAACATTAACGATGTTAAAATATTTCTTATTCTAAAACCTTTACCATTTGATATGGGATAACTTTTATATGAGGGAACCCAAAAATCAGCGGGTGTGTTTATTAATTAGAATGAATACATCAATAGGTTGTGGTTCAATGATACACACGCAAGATAAATTTTTTCCAAATTCTTGAGTGTGTATCATGCGTGTGTATCATTGAACCACAACCTATTGATGTGTTCATTCTAATTAATAAACATACCCACTGATTTTTGGGGTTCCTTCACAGAAAAATTATCCCATATTAAGTGGTAGAGGTTTTAGAATAATGACTATTTTAACAACTTTAATGTTTCAACATTTCAAATGAATAAGGAATTAAACTAAAATAAAGTTTAGGCTGCCATCAAAACGTTTAGCACCTACAACCCATGCTGGTGGTATTCCTACGGGCCACTCCAATCTCATGGATAGGATTGTAAATAACAACATGTTGCCTGCAAGTATATTAGTTATATATCTATAGAGGATTCTTTTAATTTAGTTAGAGATACAAATAACACGATGTTGCCTGCACGTATATCATTTATAATTCGGCAGGAGATTCTTTTAACTTAGGTAGAAATGCAAATAACACGATATTGCCAGCAAGTATATCAGTTATATTTCTTTAGGTGATTCTGCTATCCTTAGTAGGGATGCGACTAACAATATATTACTCATCATGAAGTTCTTTCAACAAAGAACCGGAAAGGTCTATAACAAAATGAAAAACATATTTATTTTTATAAAAGGATTGAAGTCCAACCCAACAGTTAGTTCGAGACCTCACATCTTCACCTTTGCTTTTCTGATAGTTGCCATACGTCTTTTTGCTTTTCCGCATTGTTGGTGCTCGTATTGTTGATGATGTGATGATAGATTTATTGCGCGCAATATGAAATTGCATATTGGTGGAAGTTTTGCATTTTACTTTCTTTGTTTGATGCACATTTACATATTGTTAATATTGATGGTCGGTCGCAGAAGAAAAAAATTAAAAATATCTCTCTAATACATCATTACAAAATTTGATTTACCCCCGCCTCTCTAAAATTAATATGAATAAAATCGTACTTTTGTGGAAAAACTATGAATTAAGTGGCAAGAATCAAAAGAAGAAGGTGATGATCAAAAGTTTATTTTATAAAAGTAATAAAAATGAAACATCAGGAGATGGCTGTTTTGAGGAGCTTGGATTGACTCACACTCGCGTATGTGAAATGTATCGTACCTGTGATGGTATAGATAATGCGACAAACAGTGAACTATAACTCAAACATCTTAATGAGAAACAAATAATTTTGCATCTATTGAGAAACAAGGTGCTATAATCATATTTAGCGCAGTACATATGCATTTGGATTTTGAATTGAATTAGTTATCACTATCAATACGCAGGAAAAAATACACAGTAAAAATACGTGAAGAAACACTCCTCATGAATGTTGGACTAAAATTTCTTTTTTTGACCTGAAGACTGACAATTTGAAAAAAACGAGTGTTTCTATGTGATCCAAAGACATTAACATCCACACCTCAGGCCAAAGGTCAACTTTCAAGAGGGTTCATGGTTCAAATGTTATTCAAGACGAAATTAAACCAAGAAACATTTATACGCTCTCCGCCTACTGTCGATGTATTTTGGACTACGGAACACATCTGAGCGAGCTTGATGCATTACTTAGTAATGAGCGGATTGTAAAATACGGACTTTCTAAAAAGAGCGGAACACTTGGCTCCAGGGAAGCAGTCTCCCAAATATTAAAAATTTCATATAAGCAGATAAAACTCTGATAAAATACATCACTAAAAAACAAATCCGAAGCCGCCCACGTTGTTTCCTGCACGTACCTATGCAAGAAATTTTGTTAGAAATGCGGAACAAATTCCAAGATATTTTTCCTTAAGGTTAACTTAATATTAATGCAAAAGCAGTAATTTAACGGTAACCCATGTGCTTTGTAATAACACCAACGATTTAACTTTATGGCAACGCAAGCGTTGTACCTTGATAATAACGCAAATGTTGTACCTTGATAATAACGCAAATGTTGTACCTTAATAATAACGCAAATGTTGTACCTTGATGATAACGCAAATGTTGTACCTTGATGATAACGCAAATGTTGTACCTTGATGATAACGCAAATGTTGTACCTTGATGATAACGCAAATGTTGTACCTTGATGATAACGCAGATGTTGTACCTTGATGATAACGCAAATGTTGAACCTTGATGATAACGCAAATGTTGTATCTTGATGATAACGCAAATGTTGTACCTTGATGATAACGCAAATGTTGTACCTTGATAATGCAGATGTTGTACCTTGATGATAACGCAGATGTTGTACCTTGATGATAACGCAAATGTTGTACCTTGATGATAACGCAGATGTTGTACCTTGATGATAACGCAAATGTTGTACCTTGATGATAACGCAAATGTTGTACCTTGATGATAACGCAAATGTTGTACCTTGATGATAACGCAGATGTTGTACCTTGATGATAACGCAAATGTTGCACCTTGATGATAACGCAGATGTTGCACCTTGATGATAACGCAAATGTTGTACCTTGATGATAACGCAAATGTTGTACCTTGATGATAACGCAAATGTTGTACCGTGATGATAACGCAAATGTTGTACCATGATGATAATGCAGATGTTGTACCTTGATAATAACGCAAATGTTGTACCTTGATGATAACGCAGATGTTGTACCTTGATGATAACGCAGATGTTGTACCTTGATGATAACGCAGATGTTGTACCTTGATGATAACGCAAATGTTGCACCTTGATGATAACGCAGATGTTGTACCTTGATGATAACGCAAATGTTGTACCTTGATGATAACGCAAATGTTGTACCGTGATGATAACGCAAATGTTGTACCATGATGATAATGCAGATGTTGTATCTTGATGATAACGCAAATGTTGTACCTTGATGATAACGCAGATGTTGTACCTTGATGATAACGCAGATGTTGTACCTTGATGATAACGCAAATGTTGTACCTTCATGATAACGCAGATGTTGTACCTTGATGAAAACGCAAATGTTGTACCTTGATGATAACGCAGATGTTGTACCTTGATGATAACGCAGATGTTGTACCTTGATGATAACGCAGATGTTGTACCTTGATGATAACGCAGATGTTGTACCTTGATGATAACGCAAATGTTGTACCTTGATGATAACGCAGATGTTGTACCTTGATGATAACGCAAATGTTGTATCTTGATGATAACGCAGATGTTGTACCTTGATGATAACGCAAATGTTGTACCTTGATGATTACGCAAATCTTGTACCTTGATGATAACGCAGATGCACGATAGCATCGCAGATGTTCGTTAGTTACGCAGATGCTTGATAGTAATGAAGGTGCTTAACAGCAACTCAGATTCATGAGAGTAACGCAGATACTCGATAGTTACGAAGCTGCTTGCTTGAGAGTTACACAGATGCTTAATAGTAACGCAAATAAGGTCCTGTAACGTCCATTTGGAAACAGAGTGTGTGAAATAATAATCTAAGAGAACTTTTCCTGCGGTGGCATTTGGAAGCTGCTTAGGTTCGTTCCAAAAATTGCTTGGGATCCTTTTCATCGTTACAAAATCCTCCACAAAACTGCCTTACTTTTTAACTGGGGCGCAGCAATTTCCTGAATCATCCTGTGTGGCGAATGACGGGCTCTGAGGACGCCGCTCGGCAGAACGTCATAAAATTGTCAATAATTCAATTAAGTTGCCGGCGGAATGAGGCACGAACGGCGAGTGCGGGAGGAGGCGGTCGATATTTAGTGCACCTCATCATTTCGGTTGCTTGCTCTCAGAATTATCTTCAATAACAGAAGTTATTAAAAGAGCTCACAGGAGCAGATAAGAGAAACTTACTCTGCCGAGCAGCGTGTAGTGTCGTAACTACCGTGGTCGTAACCAACCGCAGCGCCTCACTCTGACGCGGTGCCTCGTACCGGAAGGTGACGTTAGGCTTACTCTGGTGCACAGATACTAAATATTTCTCATTTCACTACCGTGTGTTTTTGAAAGTGTATATTGCTCTAGATATGTTGTCTTTAAGTTATTTCGGTTGAGTAATACCCGCCAATTTAAAACTCGTTTTATTTTTAACGTCAATTAATCCGAAAAAAGTTTATTCAGTCATTGTGGAACAGCATTTCAGGTGAAAATATATTACGCATTTGAGCTTCCAAAAGTTTAACGACAAATATTTAAAATATTCGCCTTTCGTTTGCTAGTGCAACATTTCAGTAAAGAACCGCTGTGACTTCGCTTCATGAGGCTGTCACGAATATTACGCAACGTTAAAATTGTGCCGAACGAAGAGGAACTAGACAACCTAATAAGCTCATTTATTTAATGAATAGAGAAAGTCAAAGATGGAAAAGCAAATGCCAGCAATAAAGAGAAGAACGCAATAGGCAAATATGCAGAGACTTCAAAAGATTTTTTCGTCTCAGATTGTGGTTTATCCTCGAACATTTGATGGTGTACCGTGTGCTCTGGTACACAGCACAAAATGCCAGGTGTTTTCTGGGCCAGCACTAATAATGGAACTAAAATGATGGGTGGTTCATGATGGGTCAACGAGAGAAAAGCTTTATAAATTCCGAGTCTAGAAGGTCTCTTGTGAAGGCGCTAGACTGGTCATCATGCGTAACCAAAAAAAGGCTCAGCAGGATTATAAACTGGCTCACAGAAATAACTTCTGCATATTTACTGCACGTATAACTCACTTTATAAGAGCTAAACAACGTTAGAGATTAGATGTTAGTTTAGGCCTTCTTAACGGCAACGAAGGCGTTCCAAATAGAGGAAAGAAGATAGCACCATTTAGTGTGGAATTAAGGGAACTCGGAATCTATGCTCTAGGCACATAGAAACAAAAAGATGAGAAAGAAGTGTATGAACCAAGATAAAAATTGAAGGAGAAAGAAATAGGTGCTGATTAACAGGACGGTATTGAATCGAAAAAGATGGTCTGTAACAAAACAAAAAAACCAATGCTATTTCAACAAGAGGGAGGTCTATCGAACCGTTTGCTCGAGATCTAACATATTCCTCTTAAGAATGCTAATTCCCATAGATAAAACAACGTTAGGGACAAATATTTATGCCTGAAGCATAAAATGTGACTGGGAAAAATGGGAAACAGTACTGCTTACAAAAGTGCTAATGCTATTTCTTGCCTGATAAAATTCAGGATCACTGAATGGATCTTCCAAAAACCGTCAGCTCGCCGCAAGGGCCAAAAAGATCCTTACGACGTCCGTTTTCGTATCATTTTAGCCAACTGTGACGCGTCACGTTCGAGAGATTAAATGCCGCTGTCGCGAGACACATAATGAAGCACCACTGAAAGATGACCACATCATTTGTGTGTGTAGGCTGCGGATGATCAAGATGGTCGAAGAGAAATAGTGAGAGGGATGCAGCATTACGAACGCCTCATTGAAAAGCCGCGCCTGTATGCGCTTACAGTCTCCGGTGACTTACAGCGAGAGTGGAGGTTGATCGAGTGTTCTAGGAGAACAGAATTTTCTTTTGAGTGGAGTATGTCACCAAGCGTTATGGCTTGCCTAAAACGTCGACAGTGGGAGAAACAAAGGAGTACATCATCAAGTACGCATGAAACATTGCAAAAGGTCGCTGTTGTCTCACGTAGAAAGCAGGCTAAATATTAAAAACCAAAAATGCAAAAAAAAGAAGCCCAAAAAATAAAAAATAAAGAAATCCCAAAATTGCGAGTTCGTCAAACCAGAAAAAATAGTAGTGTTTTTACATCGTTTTTCTCGGAGTTTTGAGGCTTTTTACGAGGGTTTTCGTGTGTTTTTTTAATGCCAACTGTGGCAGAATGCTGCCAATACTTGTGCGACAGCAGATGGAGTGTCATGAATCCATCATGATCTCGTTTGTTTAGGATTGCATGTATCTTCCTTACGGAACAAGTGTTGCTGCAGACCTTCGTTATTACTTCAACAGATCGAGAGGAACTCCGTCATCCTTTCTTAGATATTCTCACTACTAGCTTACTACACTCATTTACGAGCACGCTTCGAATATTCTGAAAATTTACGCTGAGAACTAAGCTTAGAAATGAAAGATATCTTTAGGCTTTGTCCTGAGTGAGTATTGTCTGAGCTTGAATATTTGTTCTTCCAACCCCCTTTGAACCCGCACCTCCAACCCATAATAATGATTCCAAGAACAGCTTCCACGACACCCTCTAACTTCGCTTTCTTTCATTCATCGTATTTGAAATGAACATGATTAATAGGATTTTCCGTTTAGGAATTCACGGAAGCATCATTTATTCATTCATTGAGGTAAAAATTTGTTTTACCTTAGGATGATTTCCATATTTTCTCATACCTCGATCAAAAACGTACGTCACAACCAAGCGGTTCAGTCTGGCTCGAGTGAGCTGCCATCGCTCAGCCTTAGCGCAGTCCATCCGTGAGTACCTTTACAATCGGTCGCACATATTTTCGAGCTCTCTAACCCACCCAAGTTCAAAGGAAGACTGATTTCGTCATTACACTCAATTTACTGATACAAAGCATCATGCTTTAAGCTTCCAATCACATCTTGAAATGTTTGAATTTCGATTAAAGGCAATCTTGTAAAGGGTTGCGTTCCTATCAGCCTTGACTGTGAATTCCATGTGCCCCAACATCGGAATCACGAAACCCTAAGTCAGCGTCCGGCTACCTCTTCGACTTCAGTTTTGGCGTTTCTTCCATCTCCAGCCACCGAGTTCACAGATGAGTTCTCGATTAAAGGCCATTCATTATTGGCCTTTAATTTGATTCCCCCAAACACACGTCATTTGAAACTAAACCGATGGTATAGCAACGGAGAGTATTCAGCAAATCGCTGCCAACAATTCGTAGCTTTATGGAAATAAATTTAACCATTTGCTAAAAGTGTATTTTTACCACCATCATTATTATCAAATTCGTCATTTTAAGTCACAACAAAGGTGATCTCATGAGAACGAAGAGGAGGAACCATTCAGTTTGGGTGGTAGAAAACGGGGAATCTACGAGCACGATCGAGATGCGTTTCTGCACAAGATACCCACCGCATAGAAACAGTAAATTAGGAAAGAAGAAGAGGAAAACAATGATTAGATAATTATTTGTTAGTTTAAGCCTCCATATTCGCCACAAAGGCGATACAAAGAGAGGAAAGAGAAAGACACCATTTTGGAATCTTTGCAGAAAGGGCATAGAAACAGTAAGTCGAGAAAGAAGATCATGAAGCAAGATCAAAGTTGAAGAAGAAAGTAGTAGGTGCTGAAAAACAGGATAGCAGTGAACCGCAAAAAGATGGTCCTTAATATAACACAAATATTTATTACAACAAAAAGAAAGCCTAACTAACTCTCAGCTTGGGCCCTTATATTTTCCCCCTGGGTGTGCTAACTCCCATAGAAACAATAGCTGTATTCTCCTGATGAGCGGAGAAGAACACAAAGAAGGAATAGTGAATAAGGCATGAAAACTAAAAGAAGCTAAGTGGGCACGAAAGATCATAGTCCCTAAGGCCCATCTATAGTTGAGGAAACCTAATAGTATCCCGCTGGGGCATCCCCAAGGCATGGGACAGACTACAACTTAACTATCCTAAACCTTCTGCCTATCCTATGCTCTCAGAAGGGCGCGCCTGACAGATTTGCAACTCCGAGAGCCGCTGGTCTCAGGTCAGCCCTGCCGGTCATTTCTCGACACCATTTCGATAGGCCGGACACCTCTGCCCGGCAGCGAATTCTGTGTTTGTATTTAATTTCTGGAGCTTATTTTGACAGACGGATAAGCGACACCTGACGCTTTGAAAGAGGCTCGGGTAACACCCCTGCCGATGATGGACTCCGCTTCACTTTACAAACAAAATAGAAGGAGATTTTCGCAGCGAAGCTACGACGGTTCCCCGAGAAACCCTACCGGACTTTGTGTAGAGTGAGAAAATTTCATTTAAAATTAAATGGCCTGAAGATTACATGAAAACAAGGGGCATTTGTGCATAGCGCGCTTTTTTAACGTGGCTAACAGCTTTCGTTTTGATAGTAAGCGTATTTTCTTCTAAAAAAAGTTAGAAGACGCCGGCTCACGTTACCGTTGCTTGCAAAGCAAGTGAAAAACAAATATTGCAAAATCGTCTTTTAGTCTGAAATGTAATAACACATAAAAATTCTTTGAACATAGTTTACACGTCAGGAACGATGTTATTCTTTTATCAGATTGACGTAGAACAAGTGACACATTCACTATATAAGTTACAAAAAAGCAGTAAAAAAGACATAAAAATTTACAATGGTCGAACGCTGTTTTTCAGCAGACATGATAAACTGCACTCACAGTGGTCATTGGGATTTAGACGTGAAGCTTTCAGTCTCCCTGAATGATGACAAAATTTTTAGTCCCTGACTCAACTCACTATACCACCCAGTTATCTCAAAGAGCTAGACAACATGAACAAAATAAATTGTTGCACTGACTTTACATCGTTTCAGTGGCTGTGTTCAATCAACAAGATAAGGACAACACTGGACGATGGAAAAACAACAGCTTCGGTCTCATGTTGGGAATTTCCCAGACAACGCAGAGAATTGGACAACACAAAATGATTTTAAAAATTTAAGACTCCTTTTTCTAACGATTTATCCTTCGGTTATTTTACGAAGAAATGTTTGAGAAATACAAAATTTTTTGAAATAGTTCATCTATTTGAAACCTCTTACAAACGCCTGCAAAATTGTCATTTTACTGCAATTCAACGTAGGGCATCTGTGTCCATTAGAAATTACGCAAACATGTTTTTTGCGACTGGTTAAACTGTAGTTCATTACTCAGTTCTAGTTAAAATCAATTACAGCATTCCTCACTGAAAATCACATGCATTGAATGGACCTTACCATCATTACGGTTTGGTTGACATATTCATGAGAAATCGGTTTTTGACCGCCGGTGGGTCACATTACAGTACGTAAAAGAAAGCTGCGACTCCCATATGGGTCGCATTGCAAGAAACGTATTAAGTTACTTATTTTTTAAAAACCCTTTTTTATCACTCCTCTGAGGATTCGGAAAGATAAAAACAGTGAATGTAAAAATCAGTCATTTTCAGCATCCACGAGTCTATGACTTTACATAAAGGCCCGCTTCAAAATATATAATGAAAGGAATGAGAAATTATAGAGCTGCACCGAGTCAATAAGAGCCTTTGAATATTTGAGCAGACGATGACGAGCGGTTTCATCACTGGGTCAATCCGGGTCAGGAAGCATATAAATTTCGATCACATGTCAAATCGACGAGATTTATGACTGCGTGCATCTCAAATTATAAACTTTTTTGGCAAAACTTTCTAGTGAAGAACGTGTCCTCCCGTGAAAAATTTCTTCGCCACATAATCAGTACACAGCTCTAGTCAATTTATCGGGATAGATACTCTAAGGAACGCAAACAGTCGCGCACAGCGCTTATACCTACTCTAAATGTTGTACGTCATTTTATTTGAGACTTCACTTGTTCCAGTAAAACTGTTTATTGCAACATTTAAAAAGTGTTTATCAAGTTCTGAAGACCTGTTCTTAGTGTTTGTAGAATTCGAAATTTTTTTTATTTGAATTTAGGAAATAAAGACGAGTGGAAAGGACTTTTTGAACTTGATAAAGGATGTATCATTGGGTTTCATCAAAGCGTAAAATCAACTCGAGACATCTGTACAGTAAGGATAAATATCAGAATACTGAAAACAACAGCACACTGGAAACAAGATGCAAACTTTGTTCACCTCATGGAAATTGTGAGAGGCCTGACAGTCTGGACGACAGGGACAGACACTTTGGAAAAGATTTGGAAAGAAAAATCGGCGTTCAACAATGCAAATGATAACTAGCGAGTTTGTAAAGGTCTGTAAACGATTTCTCGAAGGACTGGGTGCCGAGTGTTAAATGAAATGGACCACCAAGGTACCATACTCATGTCTACAGCAAACCGTAATAAACGTTTGCTATTTGAGAACACTGAGATTGAATTGTTGAGGATTATAAGCATGTAATGTGGTCCGATGAGTCTAATTTTACCCTTTTCCAAACGATGGACTTTTTATGAAATTGCGACAGCCACGCAAAGCAACATATCCATCTGCATCGTCCCTGCTGTTCAGTGTTATGCAGGCAGTATAATGCTTTGGGGCTGTTTCTGTTAGCAGAGACATGGACTTGTCGCACTATAAAATAAGAAAAAGGAACTTCCAGGACTATTTGCAAGTACTTTCTGAACACGGACATCCTTTCATTGAGTTTCACTTTCCTTGTGGCAACGGGACATTTTAAGATTATGACGCTTGCATCGACAGAGATAGAAATACTCAAGATTGGTTTATTGCGTATCAAGGAAAATCTTAGCACGTGATCTGGCCATCACAATCTCCCAACTTGAACCCCTTTGTAAATTAATAGGATGAACTTGTAAGAAACCCGTGGGACTTATTTCCCCTTTCTTCAACATTAATTGAAATAGGGAACATGTTACTTCAACTAAGGCAAAATTAGAGCTGCAGAGGATTCAGAATTTTGTAGAATCCTTGACAGGTAAAATTAACGCTGCGATTCAAAATAGAAGAGCTCCAATCGCTTACTGGTAAATTTTTGAACCATGCCACTTTTTGTCCACTTAATATATGTACTTCCAAGGAATGTCAACTGAAATAGACTTCCCTGCCCAATTTACTTCATACAGTATTCGAGGACTTCATAAAATGAGTGCTCGAAAAGACCTTACAACAAATGAGATGGCCTAAAATGAGAAGACATAAAATTAAACTGCTTGTATTTTTTTGATTCGAGATGAGCTACACCAGCCTGACCTAATCTGACCTCCAAATTAAGCAGGGTTATCATTTCGTCAGTTGGCTGTTGAACTGGTATATACGTTGTTCCGTTTTCAATCGCTTATAAATATTTCCTGTCGTTCAAAATTGAAGCACATCGGTAGAACATTTTTTTCTATATTATATAACAAATGAGGGTCAACAAAAGTGCCCCTCATTTTGAGTAGCCTGCTAATGCTTCAATACACGGAGCAAATAGCCCTCAAGTGTTGATTTGCGACACACGTGCAAAAAAATGCATATGATGTACATAAGAACATGTCTAAGATATTGTCCGCACTGTACTAAAAAACTTAAAACTGTTGACTTAAAAAACTGTTGGCCCTGCTTCAGAAATTGGGGCAAAACTTAGACTGTTTATATTTCTTTTTACATTGAATGACTCAACATGAGCGAAATAGACAATCTAACTTGACCTTAGCAAATCTAAATTGATTGATGAAAAGTTTTATCCGTATTTTTGACATGATGACATCACACGTAACTTCAGAAGGCTGATTGCTTTACACGCCAGGTTTTTTTAATTTAAAATTTTTTTAACGTGGGAGGATTTTTTTGAAAAAGAAATAAAGTGTTCAATTCTCGCTTTAAAAATTTACTAAAATTACTGAAAATTGAGGCAAATCGGTTGTCCTCGCTGTACACAATTTTAAAAAATTGAAAGAAACAAATGCCTGTGACGAAGGAGTCTCATTTTGAGTAGCTCCTAATGCTACAAAATACTGACCGAAAACTATATATTTACACAGTTTTACGCACATATAAATGTATATGCAGATATACTCGTATATGCACATACTTATCTACATATCTATATTTGTCTATATATATATGAATACATGTTTGACAATATATACAAATAAATTCATATATATAGTATTTATGTATATGCACATCTATACTATTTATTTGAATTTATATATACATTCAACTTTCTAACAATATTGAGGTGTTCTTTGGCAGATAGGGGCTCTGCTGGGGCACTTCAGTGTCTATCATGAACGTAGACATAAATTTTACACACTGACCAAACCAGACTTAATCATGCCATTTCCAACAAAGAAATATAACCTTACCAAATTTGAAAGACTTAATTGTTTTGTTCGTAAAATTTATCAGCAAGAGGGTTCTATCATGAAACGGTTTATGAAACATGTTATTTTTTCAAGTAAATCATAATTTTCCATTTTTCTGATTATGTTTATGGAAAAGATGATGATTCAAATCGTTTTTAACAAGAATATATTGAAACGGTTGCAAAGAAATGAATACTTTTTCTAAAAATGAAATAAAATCTACCTTGAGATATCCTTCAAGAAACAAGTGCGGAAAATTTCATTCTAATTACTTATTTACACACGTATTCATTTATAATATTTATTTACAAACTAAATATAGGTATTTGAAGGGACCTCATAGATGAAGCACACAGGCAGTTGACTGAAGGAATAAGGTAAAAATAACAAATTTTACAAGTTGTATATGTGAATAAAATACACTAAAGTCAAAATAAAAACTTGTAGCGAAGATGACAGATAAATTACAGTTTTTCTCATGACGATGAATTTCATGAAGAAACTGTGCTATTGCCTGCCACAACGTAATTGCAAGAAAACGACGAGAGAAAAGAAGATTGGTGCGAAAGCGTTCCGCTCTTCTTCAAGGAAGCGGCTTCTGAAGCCATCAAAGAGGACGACGAGGACAAAACTTTTGAAGAAAGTGCCACTAATTATTATGAACTTCTTCCTGAGCCTCTTTGAAGTCCTCATATTTCCAGCTCTAGTCTTGAGTGGGGAATTTTTCCTGAGGACCAACTCAGCTCGCGCTAAGATGCTTCACTCGCCGCCTCAGCTCCGCTTGTTGCGAAAAGAACATCCGTGTGTGATCCGGGGAACCAGGACTACCCAGATTGTTTTTTCCGACCAAATTTCTCATATTTTTATAATCACTCGTACTATTATTATCATTATATTATTTAGTGTAAGACTCCATGGCAAAAACAAAGACAATCTCAAGACAGCGAAGAGAAGAGGCAAATTAGTTTGGAGTGAAGAAAACGAGGAATTTAAGCACAATGTGTGTTCCCACGCAGTATACCATTCGCATAGAAACATCAACTTATGAAGGAAGTGGAAAAAAAGACAAAGAAGTGATTTTGAAGAATGCATGATTACTGAAAGAAGTCAACTGGGCATGAAAGATGGAAGTCTTGAAGGCCTGTCTATATCTGAGGGATCCTAACAGTGTATAACCTGGGGGTGCTAGTCTAACCTAAACCTGTTGCCTATCATATGCCCCTTGAGGATTGTCAAATCAAATTTGGCATTACAAGTCCCTAAACAAATGCCAACCCTGTAGGGTAAGCAATTGTTAAATGATTTTTATGCCCAAATTTCATTTCATGAAACCAAATTCTAGAATTGTGGAGAGCAAAACGGCCAACCTGCTCCCCTTGTGACGGACCACAAAACCGTAATTGAAATGAAAATAATTTCAAGCAAACCATTTGTATGCTGCATTCTACAGAATGTATTGATAAAATAAAGTATTCAGCACCAAAATTTCCACGTTAGAATAGACTTATAATACCTTCATGTCGAGTCGAACGCAACGAACGAGGAGATTTGCACAGTGATTATGGAAATTGTTGGCACCACTCAGAGGCTTTTTAAAATATAGTTTTAAATCTTACAACCGAGTTAAATTGCATCCTATTTCATATTCCAGCGCAGGACCGGGTGCTGCTGCCTGCCAATCACAGCTCGGCAATTCATTGATCAGGCAATCAATACGTTTTGCTGATGATGGATTGATGCATCAGAGACACAAGGTTCTTTGTCCTTAATACTTGGCATGTGTTAATAAAATTTCTATATAATTTATGAAGTGCTTTTATGATACTTACGGATTCTGATATAGGAGAAGTTTTTTTTCAATTCAGGAAGAGGCAAAGACTCGCAAGAAATTTTGACAATCTCGTACTTTCATTTGATATTCTGCGAACAGTTGACGTAGCCTCAGAACTTTTCAAAAGAAATCTAGAGCTGTCGTCATAAATCAAATATCAAAATACTCGAAAAAAATTAAACCCATTCGTAGGTCACGCATTGGTAGAGAGGCAACCTCAGTAACACATTATTACCATTATTATTATTATTAGTTAGTTTATGCCTCCCAATCCGCCACAAAGGCGATCCAAAGAGAGGAAGGAGGATGGCACCATTTAGTATGGAGTTAAGGAAAGCAGAATCTATGCAGAAAGGGTATAAGAAACGGTAAGTCGGGAAAGAAGATTTTGAAACAAGATCGAAATCGAAGAAGAAAGTAGTAGGTGCTGAAACACAGGACAGCAGTGAACTGAAAAAAGATGGTCCTTAACATAACAAAAAAATTTAATTTCAACAAAAAGAAGGCCTACCTAACTCCCAGCTTGGGCCCTCATATTTTCCCTCTGGGAGCGCTAATTCCCATAGATACAATAGTTGTATTCCCCTGAGGGGCCTCAGTAACATATGATGCCTCTATTTCCCTATTTCATTTTCGAAAATAAAAACAAATAAGTTTTTGCTGCTATTTCCATGCATAGAAAACAAAGTGATTATGATTAAATTTAATTGTGTTCATTTCTACTCAGATGAGAATATGAAGGTACTGATGTGTGATGAAGGTACTAATGTATTTCAGATGAAATAGGGCATGAGAAGGACTCCCAAAGTGTCCATATTTATAAAATGAAAAATCTAAAAATTTTTAGAGAGGCCATGCAATGCGCGAGAGACAATTTCAAATTCCCAAAGAGGAAGTCCCTCGGCTTCTGATAGAATAATATATCAAAAAATTTATGGAACCCCTCAATGCCCACAGAAACGCAACATTCAAATCATCCTGTTCCTGAAAGCCGATGTGCTTCAAGAAATACAAAGAGATAAATAAATTACGAAATTTGGAGCTCACAGACCTTGGCAAACTGGGAGCGCACGTTAACTCGAGGACTTTATATTGTTCAGTGGAGCGTGACGCCTTAGAAGGAAGGTGAGCTCTCCAATGCTGGCCGAGGACCCTCAGTCGCTTCTGATGACCCTCTGCATTGGAGCCTAACGAGACACAGCGTCAAGACTCCAAGAATCTGACAGAAATCATCGGAGGTTTTCTTTCAGTGAACAGACAAACAAAGCCTGTTGTGTTCTACCAAATAATGCCTTCTGATAAATCTAGTAAACAGTTTTACGAGTTCGAGATGAGATAGCAGAGTTTGTAAGTCAATAATCATGGAATGAAATCTGTGACTTTACTGCGAAGCCATTGGCTTGACAGATTCATTGACCCAAGAGATCTATTATAAAATATCGGTGAATTTAATTTAGCTGCAGAATGCGGAGTACAAGTAGAGCTGCAATACAGACGGCGGGACACAAGTGGGGCACAAGTAGAGCTGCAATACAGACGGCGGGACACAAGTGGGGCACAAGTAGAGCTGCAATACAGACGGCGGGACACAAGTGAAGCACAAGTAGAGTTTCAGTACAGACAGCGGGACACAAGTACAGTCGCAGTACAGACAACGGAGCACAAGTAGAGCTGCAGTACAGACGACGGGACACAAGTACAGTCGCAGTGGGGCACAAGTGACGCAACAAGGAAATGCAGACCACAGGTCACGATCACTGCCCAGAATCTCGCTCCCTCACCAGGACTGCAGTGTAATTTTCTACAAAGTTCGGTTCCTTGATAGCCTTCCCCAGGGAAATCTGGCTTCATGCTTTGCTAACTTGGATTTCTTCTGGCTTAGGGAGGCGAGGACAGAACCTCTTTTCACGGCAGTCCAGGCCTAAGATTTGATCGGAACTGCCGAGAATTACCAAACTGGAGTTCTAAATCATAAAGAGACGTGTGGCGCATTTAGGTGCTTGCAAGGGGAATGGAAATTTGATTCACACACTACTTCTACAAAGACACTTATAATTGTTTATTCGTAGCGGCTGTATATTCTAGACAGGAAGTAAAACATTAGCATTGCAGCATTATTATTTACAGTACATTTGATTAGCTTCAGAGCAAGGAATGGAATGTATAGACAAGGAGTGAAATGCACAACAAATGCTAAATATCCTTTTTGGCAACTGTTTCAAATTTTCAGCCTATTCTCTTATTCTCAGCCGGTCGTAAAGAAACTAGTGTCTTTTTTTGGGATAATAATTTGATGCACAGTGTGTTTAAGCTCTTCAGTTTACCGGTCCAAGTTCTTCAAGTGGTCCAACAAAATTCTTCTAAAGCAGTAGAAATAAAATGTGAGATTTTATTTTGTGTAAATATTTTCTCAGTTCACTCCTGAAATGGAGAATAAATATTGTCCAGCATTAAACACAATTTAATCCTTGCGAAAATAATTCTGAATTTTAGCAGAGAAATACTTTATTACAAAATATTTTCCTTTAGTTTCAATAACAGCGAGCATAAATAACGCAAATCCCCCAGGAACTTCATTTAAGTTGTGCTTAGTGTATATCAAAGGACACGAATATTTCTTCAGTGCTACATGGTAAGAAAACAGCGTAAAACGCGTCAGTCTATCTTCCTGATTCGGCAATTGCTAGCCTGAAATACAGCGTATTCGGATGCTCCAGTCCACTAAAATGGCACAGCAGCTCGTAAAATCTATCATTAAATGATAACAGTCTATTTCATCACTGCTTCACCAGTTAAGATTGATGCTCAACGGTTATTTCCCTCTTAGCTTCTTGACCAGTAGTCTTTCATATTTTATTACTGTTTTCTCGGGTTCTGAAATTGATCAGGGTGGTCCTGAAGAAGAGTTTGATTTACGAAATCTTCTCTAGATGCAAAATACAAATCCTACATTGTCAGTTTATTTGATTCGACGTAATTCGCTGAGAAACGTCAAGAAACTATGTTTTTAAGCGTTCACATATCAGCGAGTTTCTGCAATGCATCATTTCGTGAGATTAAATATGATCGCAGAATTCCATACAATTTCTAAACTACAGAGCAAAATTAAAGTCACCATTTTTTCACGTGAGCTGCGAGTAAAATGAATTCCCCAGTCACGGTTCCGAGTGTAAGGCCGAATAACAGAATTCATTTGCACTTCACAAGTTAGAGCTAAAGTTGAAACTTGCGTGTTTTCAAGGGCCAGATATTTTTGCTGGACTGGCGGAACACTCAGGACACTGTCGGTTCGTCAAATGGAGGAAGCGACTTCACTGAGCAACAAGATACGGCGACTGAAATTCGAAGCAAATAGCAGGCGACCGCGACCTACGGCAGCCACTCACAGGCTCTCGAACAAGGTAAAGGTGCCTCTGTGAGCCTGAGAGAACGAAAAATTTTGGATTCGTGACCTCAAAATGACGAACTTTTCATTTTTCGAGCGAGTTCATCTCGAGAAACTATATACTTCCTTCAATGACTGACAAGGAAAAAGGTGGAATTGTGCATGGTGAGGATTAAAATTTCCTGAAGTGTTTGTGTGTTGTGGTCCGAGAGATGCTGTTCTCACTATGCTGAAGTTTTTGACAACCTTATTGATTTTTTAATGAATTTGTTGGTTTATGAATAATAAATACACTTAAAATATGACGAAAATAAATTAGTTGGAAATGACTTTATGATTTGGATGTAGAGTTGCAGAACAAGTCACCAAAATCAAAGAGATATTTTATGAATGAAAAAATCAATAGTTGTCATACTAGCAAAAAAATTATTCAAAGGCAAAAATTACAGACTAAAACACTGTCGTACCTCGCATTCATTTTCTTTCACAACGTTTCAAAGCTGTAGATAAATTTTTAATGAGCAATGAAAGCATGTTATATCAAGCTGCAAAATGAGAATCATAACTGTAATGATAAAACATAGTCTGAATTATTTGATCATACATTAAATCAGTGTGAAATAATCTTACAATGTCCGTTTAACACTTCAATATACAGATGGTCGATTGTAGTCGTGAAGAAATATGAGCTATAATGTCTTCCCTGCTTGTGCGCAATAAATCTCATAGCAAACAAAGATTTAAAGCGCGCACTCAGTCGCTCAATAAAATAACGCCACCCAAAGATAATCCATCCCGAGGCACATTTTGTGCCGCCCGGCCGGGTCAGGGAACCCAGCTCCGTCCCTACATAAAGCTGCAATTTGAAGACAGCCTTTAAGATGATTGCCATCCCTCGGGATTTGTAAGGAGCCTCTCAGGCTGTTAGGATTAAGATTTATTGCTCTTTGGGTTCCAGATAATAACCTTGAAATAGCTCTGGAAAATTGTACCGCCTGTCGACGTTTGTTTTGTGGGCCTGAAGTTCAATCTTTAATGATGGTGCTCTCAAAATTTGCCCAAGAGATTATAGTAATCTAAATTGTCTCAAGGTAAACGTTCTAATGGGACGATTATGAGGGGGAGCATTTGCACTATCGCGAGAGAAGTGTTGAAGTTTTTCGGGTCAACTCAACGACAGCGAATTTAACGCTTTCACAGTGAAGATCTTTGCGCTAAATTATGGGAAGTTGCACGCGAAATTCCTTGGAACAGCTGCTATTAAATGCTGAATATATTGCGCACACACGCGATAAGAATAATGACAGGCAGGATGGAACAAATAATGCGCGGACTCAGTCAGGGTTGACAGCATGGGCGTCTGTCAACATAATATTCCGGACCATGAAGACTGGCGGTCAAGATCGTCACTCTTCATATATAAGTGCGGTCAAGAGCGAGAACGTGATAAGGAGAGATAACCAAAGATCCCTCACACTTCCACTTACAAAAATAAAAGATACCCTAATTTTCACGATCAAGGGCTCTAAACAGAGCAAGGGTTCTAGGAAGCGGAGGGAGGAAGCCCGCCGCCTGTAGCTCGCTTGCAGAGCTTCGCGGGGGAGGGACGATATTGCGCTCGCTTTATGATGCTCATTTCACGAACGGAAAACGCACGCCAGATATGATTGCATTTGTCTAGCTTTCTAATAAATACTGTGCTGAAGCCACCAAATAAATATATTGAATTTGCACATTTTCTAGTCCAATAAGGTGAAGATAGAGCAGAGATAACGTTCGGTAACTAAATAAACAATCTTGCCATTTTGCCTCAGCACCGGGAGTGGAGCCAGTATACATGTATGTATACTTCCAGGAATACAAACTAATAGAGCTGGACAGGTTTCTTAGTATCTCGGTACTTTAAATTCCTCTATCTTGACACGAAGCTCGTTACTGAACTCTGTTACGAACTTAGTCCCTCATTTTACGCGTAAAATCTTGATTGATACATTACAGATCCGAAAATAACCTCAAATTCACATGCTCAACTGGCCTACTAGAATAAAGGGATTCAATATTTCTTATTGATATAATGTAATTAAAGAGTCAAGCTTCTTTTACTCAGCAGAGGTATACTGAAATTCTAATTACAGCTATAGCACCTCTACTTCAGACTTAAGAAAGAAAATGTTATGATGAAAGCTCCGAATGAAAACATTTGAATGAAATATTGACGTTGAAATTAAGAACAGTAACACGCAACACGTGATGCATTTTAAATTTTTCAATCACCGACATCTATGACTTCGACCCAGGGATAATTGATGACTTTTCCCTAAAAACACTAGAAACTGTTGCTTAAAAATTTTGTTTCTTGAAAGCCGGATGAATTTTCAATATATTTTCTCCTGTATCCAAAAACGGTAGAGTAATTTATTCACAAACACACACACATGTCGACTTCCGTTAGAGACGGAAGAGAGGGCCCGAAGAAGACCCAACTGCACTACACAGACATCTGGCTGAGGGGCATGAGAGTATTTATCAAAGTTTTACCAGTCATTGAGTCAGTTGGTCGGGGAACTTCGTGGCAAATTTGGCGGGTTGTTCACTAATAAGACCTGCAGCAGCAAGCAGGAGGTTGCGACAATTGCTGCGCAAAGTTACACGCGTGCAGGCGCTCATTGCAAAAGTTAGACCACAACAGTTATTAACTTCAATTTTGCTCCACTCAGATCGGAACACATGGCAGTCCTAGCGTCATTTTCTGCTGTGCAAGAAGAAATTTTAAATTTCATTCAAAACTCATGCTCATTCTTTCAAGAGAAAAGTTAGGCTCGTGCACCACGGAGATGAAGTTATATGAGTAGGTAATAAAACTGGGTATGTTGTTAACTTATGAGTGTTGGGACCGCGGTCGTACCTAGGGTCTTCGTCTTGCCTTGCACCAACACTCGACTCAGGGCAGGAGGCCGGAGCATCTAATTGACGCTTCCGTAGAAGAACAGCTCGAGACTCAAGTTCTCCTCGGTCGACTTGGCTACGCTGAGTGCTAGAGTACGCTAGAACAGAAAAATATTACCGGCGCTTCGTGTAATTGCTCGCTAAAACCCTAAAATTACAGGGGCGCTACGTGGAACGGCACGCTAAAACGTTAAAATAACAACGGCGCTTCGTGTAACAGCACGTTAAAACAGTAAAATAACGGCGGCGCTACGTGGAAAAGCACCACGTTGCACAGCCAAGTACGTTGAAGAACTTTCACCGCCAGCTGCATCACTATGACGACGACAATTGTTTGAAATGCGTCCATTGAAGGAGCGTAAATAACGTCACTGACAGCTTCCTGCAATTCCGGAACAATAGTTATAAGCATGAAGCGTTGTCGAAGCTGAGGTGGGCTTCAGTTCAGGTACGTTGGAATACATCAATAAATGGAAATTGAATTCACATTTGCTTTTGCATTCGATCAACAACCTGATCTGTAGGAACTGCTCAATGATACAATATTTTACTTTGTATGGCCAAAAAAACTACACATCGTTCCTAAGTATGCGCAGTTCAGTTCAGTATAACCGAGTACACTCGTACGGTAATCGGATGAACTTACACTATGGCACTAAGTTTATTTGTACCAAGCTGAAGTAACACTTAAGCCATTTTCAAATTGTGTCGGACGTTGCACCACCATTCGGGTACCTAAACACAGTACAGGTCTGCAGAATTAAGAGGCGTGTTTGAATTTCAAAGTTGAAAATAGCCAAAATTTCTACAGATTCATTAGCATTTCCTCAATGCATCAAGCGTTGTCTACAACTTCCTCAAACGAATTGATCTGTTTTAATAAATTAAATGATACAAATGATTTAGATTAATTCAGGTCATGTTTTAGATATGATAAAACAACACGTTTGAGAATTAGTGAATTAATTGCTAGTTAAAAAAAACAAGACCTCAAACTCAGACAATTGCATTCGAAAATGAATGGCTGAATTATTAAGCAATAGCAAATAAAATGAACAATTATAACATTTCTGCAATTCATGACTTATTATGAGTCTACGAGTGTTATAGAGGACCATCAGGAACGGCAAATGAATTCCAAAGCCTTATTTTCTCACAAAGACATTAAAACAGAGCCAAAAGGCTAGAAATTTGAATCAAATCTCGTTTTCTTCAACTTAAATCCACCGCTTGGCTATTTGAAATATCTTCGTAATTGTTCTCACTTGATAAAAGAAGCAGCTGCATAACAATTATTGCGATATAACTTGCAATATAATTAGCAATATTTGCTGCTACATAGCAATAATGGCACAACAATGCAAGACGTCACTTCTGCAGCAGAAAGCAACAACAGTAAGGCCCGCGGCCGACTCGAGTTCTGCACTCCTGTCCATGAGAACCGCAGAGTTCACTAAAGCTTGAGGGCTTCCCCAGAGCAATGGCAGTTAGCGTATCAGCGAGGCGGTCTAACGAAGCGTGTATTGCACAAAAGCCGGGACCTGTTTCATCGATCTCAGATCAATTGGGATTGTCAAAGAATCTTTGCAGCGGCAACGGTGATAATTGGCTCTGATATTGTCCGACAATGGGAGCAGACTGCTCGTCAGAGGCCACACCGACTGAAACAAAGTGGTCTTCGTCTTCATCGAAGAGTTAACTGTAGGGCTGGGAGATGCCTTGAAGTTGTGATTCAAGTAAGACTTAGAATGAAGAAATTTCCGACGGCTGGAGCTTCGAAAATGATTCTCCTTACTTGCAAATGAAAATAATTCATGTATTTCTGTTGTAATTTTGAAACATACTAGCGAATGATCTAACTTAACGTCTGTATGATTGTAGTTAACAGAGAAATGCAAGTGGTGAGATTGAGATCTCTAACGAAACAACTCTTCTCTTGATTCTCAGTGTAAAATAGCAAGGCATAAGTAAACCACGAACTGCATAAGCCACCTCATCTGTAGCTCAGGAGTGAGCAGCACAGCACTTCAGTCTATTCTGGAATGCTGAACGATTTAATTTCACTCTTGTTCAGGGATTGAAGTCATGCACGCTTAACCAACGACTCGCTACGCTCCCAACAACAAAGTCCTCCACTGTTTTTTTTAATTACGACTTCGCTTGAAATTCAAGTTGGCGGGAATTCCTGACTGCAATATTTGGAGAAGATCAAGAAGCGAGTTTTGATGAAGTAAGAGGTGGAATTCATTATGCAGCAGCTGGGGCACGCATGCAAAGTAGAGGGACTCTAGGTAGAGAGTATTGTGATGACCGGGCTCGCTGCAGCTCAACTGCGCTCCAAGTGCGCTATTATCTCGGCCGAGCCTCTTACTTGGATGCAAATTGCACTCTGCATCGAGATCCGGCCAGGGGAGTAAGAAATCGGAGCAGGATACGCTGATCTGTTTTGAGAAGAGTAACACTCGGGGAAACGAATTGCTGCTTGCTTGGTAATCTGAAGCGGGTTGAAAAGGAGGTGGAAAAGTGTGGAGAATGGTCGGCAGGCTGATAATTTGCATCGAAACGAGGAAGTCTAAGAATTTGTGGCTTGGATAGTTTTTCAGTATCGTTTGGTAAAACTGAATAAATGAGATGCAAGGAAAGTAGATAGGGTTCATTTTGGGACGAAGGAGGAAGAAGCGGGGAAAGTTTACGGGGCTTGCCCCTGTGGTAAGGCAAATGTTGAAGCAACGTGAAATGATGAAAGATTAGATTAGACTATAAGTTAGTTTGAGCGACCCTATCCCCCACAAAGGCGATCCAAAGAGAGGAAGGAGGAAGGCACCATTTAGTACAGAATTAAGGGAACGTGGAATCTATGCAGAAAGGGCATAGACACAGTAAGTTGAGAAAGAAGATTATGAAACAAGATCAAAGTCGAAGAAAAAAGTAGTAGGTGCTGAAAAACAGGACTGCAGTGAACCGAAAAAAGATGGTCCTTTACATAATAAAAACATTTCAATTCAACTAAAAGAAGGCCTACCTAACTCTCAGCTCGGGCCCTCACATTTTCCTAATGGGAGTGCTAATTCCCATAGATACAATAGTTGTATCCCCCTGAGGGGAGAATGATGAAAGACAATGTCATCAGTTTCTTTACTTCGACGATTAGTTGAGCTCTTGAAAAATTCTCGATTGTATTTTTTCTCATATTCCGTCTATTCTCAAGACTGTTCCATCAATTTTCAAGATGAATTTACCTTACCATCTTGCCTTATAATTTACTCCTCTTCTGCAGTTGTACTTGACTACGGTCACGGATCACTTGCCTCTCTTCTGCTGTGGCCGTGCTCTTCTCCGTGACTCTCTCTTTACCTTTTTGTTGATTTACTCTCTCTTTCATTCTAATGAATGTTCCCCCCAGTGATTAGGAAACAAACTGATAAAAATAACACTTTCAGAGACGGTAAAACCGATCTACGGAAGAAAAACGTAATTTTCTTGGTGGAGCTGAAAATTAAAATACATCCTCAATTTCACACACGCCTCACGACAGTGGACCAGGTTAATTGCTATTTAGGTGTTGAACTGTGTTTTATTCAATAGTTTTGAAATCAGTGAGGGAAAATTCTCGACACGTCGTCTTCCCGTATCTAGCGAACGATTTGAAATATATCAAAATCGTAAATATATGTTTCACTCATAAAAATTAACGAAAGTGTTAGTTTTTACTGTGCATAATGAATACTGCAAGCATGACAGGCATGATACAATAGGTACATTGTTTGGTACGTATAAACAAATACGAGGGGTTGATTTTTGCTTCATATTCCATGAAACAATGTATTCAAGGAATGAGTTGAGTAGAACAAGGACCAAGAATTATTAATTTCATGAAATAAGCAAAAACAATAAAATCGACGAACCTTTTAGTGTGAACCAGAGTTACGCTGGTAATGGGTTTAGATCATCTAATGCATTCTATGAAAATCTAAAAGAATTTTGATTAAACGAGTCTAACGGTGTCCTAATGAATAAAACTGAGGGTAGAAGTTTTCAGAACTTAATTATGACGGCTCATGGTTTGACAGTCGAAAAATACACTCACTTCAGCAAGAGTCCTACTTGTACACGATCAAATTTTCAAGTCGTAAGCTTTAGAACCCGTGCTTCATGAAGTTGTACGTTAGCTTTGTCCTTCCCTATGTTGTAGGAACAAATTTCTGATTTATCTTTAAAATAATTCAAAACTTAAACTAGCACAAAGATCCTCGAATTTTTTTTGTCTGCGGCTTCAAAGATGGTTTGAAGAAATGCCCCACTCCTCCATACATTGATATATCACACCTATCCATGGAAACAGCGTTATTTTATTGGAAGGTGGATAGGAGTCCCAGTTCTCTCGTCTTCGTCTCTAGAGAATGACACTTTAGCCGAGATCACTAGAGCGCACTAGCAGATGACATCAACGCTCTCAGGTAACAACCTATGATTTTCTAGTTCAGCCGACGTTAAGAGGCTGCTTACTTCTCCGAAAGTTTGCCTGGTCATTAATTTTAGCAGAAACATTTTTACGTCATGAGCCTGGTACACCAGCCTTCCGTTTCGTTACCCTGATTTCCCGAGCTTCAATTAACTTTAGGGAAAAATTCCACGGAAAGTGCAACGTCGTCACGCGTAAGGCAGCAAAAAATTATTGGGTCAAGTAAGAATGCGCAAGTGCGGAAACTTATATTACTTGTGCATTTTGCGTCACATTTTTATACTAATAAGATTTCATGTGGATAATTCAAACAAACACTGAGTGATATATATGTGTATGGGGTAAAAAATAGATTCGTCGACCAAGAAACTAGATTTACAGTGACCTAGTTTTATGCGTGGCGTTATTTTGGAATGAACATCACCCAAGTGCATCCACACTACTTCATTTCTAAACGTGTTACGGTACTAACAAGTTATTAATAGTATTCCTAAAACCATTATTACTATTATTATTATTATTATTGACAATTTTCATATTTTAACCACGGTTTCCACTGATGTTTTAAGATCACACCGAAATTGAGTGAAGAATAAGTTCGACTGGAACTTGTCGATCACGCAGTTTAATTGCTAGCCTTCATCACAACGAAACCAACAGCGAACAAAATAGAAATACAGAACCTAAAAATCATTATCCCGCAGATTCCTACTCCACACATTGCTGTTATTCTGTGATGATGCTCACATTTCATCGGAGTTTTTCCAGTTTCGTGAGGAGCAATAAATAGCAGAGACTTGAACTACTCTCGTGGTGGTGAGGAGTTTCATTTTTGTCCATTGGTGCAGAGACCTTGTAATGTCTTGATTATTCCGCGTGGCTCCATTAACTGTTGATGACAAAATCTTTCTGCTATTCAGCAAATCGAAAACGATGTTATTTCAAAATTACAGTACTTAAAAGCAAACAGAAGCTACGTAAAGCTCCCTGAGATTAGTTGTGTTTGTCCTGGATTCTGTCCCACAACTATAGCACAGGTACCAGTCAGCTACGCTAGTGCTCTGCCCTAGGGAAGCCTATTTTGCTCAGGAAGGCTTTGGCAAAATTATCTTTCTCTAAAAAGTCACTTGTAAATTTCCATTTATAATTCAATTTTGAAATTATGCGTTGGAGTTGCGGTGCGGCAAACAGTTGTGCTCGCTCGACCATGGTTTTCGCCGCGCAAATTTAACCAAGCATCCATGTATGGAGTGCAGGAATTAAGGTCGTCCTTCCCTGCTCGGAAATTGGATCTCAAAGAGAATAGGCAGCCACTCCAAAACCCATGCATTGTCCGCAACTCGTGCTTCACAAGCGTTAAATATCTCTCTTATTCGAATGAGTATAAAATCTGAACTGCATCTTCTATCGTCGCCCAGTGAGTGATGAAATAGGAAATTCAAAATAATACAAACGATATTTAACTGTGAAAAAGTTGAAAGTTATGAAAACGTGAGTAAAGTAAATTTTGATGAAATCAGATCAACCATTACTACGCAAAGAAAGAGTCTTGAATACTTGACGTCGCAAATCACTCACAACGAAGTGATAATGCTTGAAATGAATTTTTAGTACAGAGTGTCTTTCATGCGGCGTTAGAAGGAGAACTGAAATGTGATGTAAAGGCTTCAGTTATGAAGGGGAATAAAGTTCAATGAATTCAAAATGATCTCCGCTTTATTCAAAACGTTTCTTGCGAAGGGACTCACCGGTGGTCACTGGAAGGATTTTCATAATGCTGCTGATCGACCTGCAATCACTAACTCAATTTTTATAAATACTTAATGAAAGCTGAATGACTGGACGGCACAAATGTTTGCTATTTTCAAAACTTGTTATTCCCATTAAATTTAAATTCGAATTGAATATTGAATGCCAGTTTAACCCATCGTAGGAACAGGGTAAGCCCATCTGTGCATGAATAAGCAACACAGATGCAATATGCATGTGCGGCAAAGTTGATTACCATTAACAGTAAACTGTTTCTACTTATGCTGGTATCAAGTAAAACCAAATGAGGGCCAATAGCTTACGAGGAGAAATGATTCTGTAGGGATTGTTTTTATCCTATCAGAGTGGCCATGCAGAAGATATTCACCATTTGTGAGATAATATATTTATGAATTTGCGAAGGCTTTGACGGTAGATCAGTAGTTCGTAAATTGTGACGCAATTACTAAATAAACTACACTGAATGGTCCGGAGGTCTTTGGAAGATTGATGGCCAAGTCGCACCAGATCATGGAAGCTCTGCATTTAGGAATGAGAAGCAGGTAGGTTGAGATGCGCATTAAAGCTTATTTTAAGGCTTGCTTTAAGGTTTTCATCAAGATACAAGAATCACATAAATAAATCTCTGCATGACGCATGTAAGGGAAGACTGTGTGAGCGATCGTGTGTGTCGCAATCAATTGAATGGAGAACGTACGTGAGCTTAAAAACAGTTGAAACATCCATTGTGCTGCCTTATTTTGATCATGGATTTGGGGAGAAAAAAGTTGCTATCGCTTTGACAGAGTAAAGTTCGGTCAATAAAAGCTATCAGGCTGTATCTTGTATCTCTTTATATCTAGTTGAAAGCTTTGAAAAACTCGCTCATCACGAGCTTGTACTCCTACTCAAACCACACATTTGATTGTGTAATGTAGAGTCAGGTCACCAAATTGGTCGGCTTCGTCTTCAGCTACCGAGGAGAGGGTGAGAGCCTTCGTGGAACGTTGTTGATGTTCGTTAAATACTCAAGGTTATTATTTACATACATTAGTAATTGCATTTGTATCCATTTAAGCATTATATTCAGTTAATTTCAAGTTAATTCATTGCAGAATGAAATAAAAAAGTTAACAAATTCTACTGTTCCAGCCTACTAAGTCTATCACTGATCGCCTTTCGGACAACTGACGCGAGTAACCGAAGATTTAACTCAGCGTTATACTAACGGGGTAGTGAATGTTTTTTTTTAAATTTTTATTACAATACTATAATAGCACTATTCGATACCATAATATTGCAATAAGGTAAGTTATTGCTATCTGATAATCCAAAGAAATTTGACCGTGCATTGCTAACATTTTCGAGACAATTTGCTGATGGATGAAAATTGCAGAGAGAACAACGACTTTCAAAGCTTCAGAAAAATGCCACACCACAACCGACCACACCACAACTCTGCACAGGAGCAGAGACACAAACCACACAACACAATTACCATAAATAACATCGTAGGTAACCATGGGCGGCCACAACCGACCACACCACAACCCTGCACAGGAGCAGAGGCAGCACGCAGTCAGTGGGCGTTCATCAGCAGGCGCCGCGGAAGACGGCACGCCGAGGCCACGCATCAGAATGCAGGAGCGGCGGATGAGGATGTGATGGATGCGAGCTCGTGAGCAGCCCGTGGCAGCGCCGGCCGTGCCAACGCTGATCCGTCGGAGCCTCACCCGCCCAAACCGAGCCTGAATTTATCGGCCATCGCCTCCCTTTAAAGCCTTTAAATTTAGCCGGCCTTGACTGGCACGGGAGAAAAGCGGCAGCCACGCCCTCTGCGCTGATCTGCGGGGCTGTGGTGGGTACTGCGGGGCGCTGTAGTGGTGGACACTACAAGGCATGCGGTGGGCACTGCAGGGCATGAGTGGTGGGCACTGCAGGGCATGAGTGGTGGGCACTGCAGGGCATGCGGTGGGCACTGCAGGGCATGAGCGGTGGTGGGCACTACGGGGAATGTGGTGGTGGGCAGCGCAGGACATGTGGTGGTGGGCAGCGCAGGACATGTGGTGGTGGGCAGCGCAGGACATGTG
>JACJUY010002418.1:83692-100931 GCA_014220935.1 Platorchestia sp. MABIK | reverse complement strand
AACATATATATATATATGTGTTCGCGCGATACCTTTTTTTCTATTGTATGAATGGAAAGTTTTTATTGAAGTAAATGTGTTTCGAATTCATATATATATATATATATATATATTGCGGGAAACATCGCGCTTTATTTTGGTCTCATTCGACGCGGAAAGATGTGACAACTGCTGGAAAATGAAGGATTATTGTAGAAACTGAGTAGTCCTTAGCGCGATTTATTTTTTTTAATAAATATAAAAATGTTCGCTCATTAACTTTTTTATACTGCGAAAATCGAAAATTTTAATGAAAGCCAATGTGTTCAGAATTTAATTTTATACATCGAAATGCATTCTCGTCTATCTCTCGTTTACCTAGTTGCAATAAAAACGCACAAATTGAAATTTGAAAAAATTAGGAAAATTAAGAAATTTTTTTGATAAATATATCAATAAATTTTTTTTCTAATTCGAACTTCAAGATGAACCTTAATTTTTCAGTTACCTTAGTCTTTCCTCGATGAATGGGACCAAAATCAAGCTTCTACGTTGAAAATTGTAGAAGAAAAAGTGTTTTGCGCAATATATAAATATATATTTTCATTTGTTCGCGCAATAACTTTTTTCCAATTGCAAATTTTTGTTTCAGCAAATGTGTTTGGATTTCAATGTTACATATTCCTATGCAATTTGGCTTCCCAAGTTGGAAAAGAAATGCAAAAAAGAGAAATTTGAAAAATTTGCAAAATTTTAGGGCTAGAGATCCCCTTAATTAACTTGAAAGTTACAAGTTCGGTTTGAAATCAAATTACGGTTTCATAATGTACACTGGTTTAAAAACCAATTCCTCTCATTGGAATTATAGATGAGCAGTGCCGATTTTCTGTTTAAGATCACTGCAGACATTTCTGTCCAGAGTTTTCTGCATTGATGTGCAGGAATCGGTGAAGAAAAATTTCTTCGCGAACTGGGCCCCGCACTGATCCCTAAAAAGATGCATTGTCCCCAGATAATCGATGCCGATCCGCATTAGCATTTCTGACTGGGAATACGCGCGCTCTGCTGACAACAATGCTACTGGTTGTTGGGGACTCAGCTGACAATAGTGTACTTGGTGGCATTTTACCCTCTCTGCTCACTGATTTCTATCTGGCTGTACGGCACGCGCTGCAGTTGCACCGTGGCTAGCGTAATATATGATATTTATGTTATGCTTCTTCTACAGGTTTTAAAGTTTTTTAATTTGCAAATCCTTCCATCAACATCGTACAATATTAACACTTGAAGAAAACTATCGTTTTCAAAAACTGGTTTGCACAAAGATCACTGATTATAGAGGCTCTCGAAAGCAGATTAATCAACTTCCACATGTTATTGCGTTTTTTTTAATTCACCTTGCCACATGGTGATGCCGGGAGACATCAGCATCCATTTCCAGGTTATGGTATGATCCTCACTAAAGATTTTTCAGCATCTGAAAATTATCTATAACAGGACCACTTGAAAAATGTCAATGCCACAGCTAAAAATGAGACGCTATGTCTTATCAAAGTTTTTTGCTTATGAAGATCTACGCGTATCATTTGATTTCTCGCAAAATATTTTTTAAAACTTTCAAGGTATGCCCCTTAGAAAAAATGAATAGATAATCTCAGGAGGATAGTATAGATTAACTTTTTCCGCCGCCGCTCAGGCTATTTTCAGAAAGACGTCCCCATTGATGGGGTAAAATTATGTTCCAGGGAAAAATATTATCATTCTGTTCTTTTAACCAAAAGATGAAAAACAAATGATTAAATACAGAGAAAAGTACCATCCTGCATAATAAGCGTCTCGATAATTTTTTGTAGAAAAAAGGTACCGAGAAAAACTCGATCGTAATTTCTAAAACAGTTCAGTATTTTACCGAAATCTAATCCTGAAAGAATCTTGAAAGAAAAAGAACTCAATGTATAAGTAAATATCAGCAAAGCGGGTAAAACAAGCACCCCTGAACTATACCATTTACAAGTTGATTTGATCCCAATTAATTTTGATTTGATCCTCGCGAAAATAGAAGTGATTAAAGTGAATTTTGCTTTGATCCTCTCGAAATTAGAATTGCTCCAAGGGAATTTTGATTTGCTCCTCTTGAAAATATAATAGCTCCAAGTGCAAGTGATATTTGATTTGCTCTTTTTCAATTTAAATCATTCCATAGAAATTTTATCGGCTTTTCAATGTTATTTGATAGAATCTTAGTTAATTTTTTTTCTTTGTGAAGTAATTTTATTCCAACAATGCGTACAAAGCTACCGAGTTTTTACAGAGTATAATTTACAAAAAGAATACAGAATAAAATTTTCGTTGGATGAACCATTACTCATTGTCAAACCATTCCACAGAGGAGTCGTATCTCAGATCCTTTGATCAAAGAAACATCACAGAGATACTGCCACGTTGCACATTGCTGCACATCACGTTGCACCTTGTGTAGACATGCTACTGTCATCAGCAATAAGTGTCCACCTCAACTCCAAACATCTTCATCTTTCAGCAATCAAACCCTTCAACATGAAGTATAATAAAACAAGTGCGCGAGACAGACAGAGAATAATAGAAGCTTTCAATAATTAAGAGGACAGGAAGAAAGTTCCAAACGCACTTGGAGTAAATGCTAAGACTGCACACAGGTGGCTGAAAAATAAACAAGTCTTACCTAAGAAGATAAGAGTGAATAATAATAAGAAATATCCCAAAATATTGAGGACACTGACAACAGCCGTAAAAGAAAATGCTTCGATTAGTCTCTCATAACAAGACATTGACGTGTGTGTTAATACGATCAAAAATTGTCTCGATGGTGAAATGTTTTCCGTCAAATTAGAGAGGCCAAGCATTGATAGAATGAATAATGAAGAGAACAAAGGAAAACGCGCTACATACATGGAGCAATTTTTCAATGCGAGATCAGAAGGGAGGACTTCGGTATGGGTTGATGAGACAAATTTCAACCTTTACTGTAAAAGAAACCAAGGAAGATCAAAAGTTGGTACGACAGAGTCAGTGATTCTTAAGTCCAGCAAAGGTGTAAATCTGCACACCATTGGAGCAATGACAAGTACCCAATTGCGTCTAACCTCGACTCGCCGCGGCTCGTTCAAACGAGAGGATTGTCTGCAGTGGTTCCGGGAGCTCATTGATCCAAGTCGTCAGAACGATATTAACCATCCTACTTTCATACTTGACAATGCTCAAGCTCATTCTAATCTTGAGGGGCTAGAGACACAATATTCCAGTGTTTAGATACTTCGTTTAGCTCATTTCTATTTGCTAAATCCAATAGAGTTAGCTTGGAGCCTAATGAAGAGTCACGTAAAAAGGCACTTGTGTAAAGGAAGCATGCAATTCTTGAAATAGCACCAGGCGGAGCATTGCAAGTTACTGAGCAAAGGATGCGAGAGAGGGAGAACATCGCAGTTGAAGCCCTTGGACTTGTCAACCCCGGTATGTTGCTCAACTGTACCAACAGGGTGGAGAAAAACTTGTGCAAACGTTGTAATACATACTTACTATTCTTTTTGTCATGCTTAGTTTTTACGTTTCAGCAGTATTATTCTTTTGATCGTATTACTTCACTTTCTTATAAAAATGCATTTGTGCACGAGTTATCAGTAAATATATATGTGTTACTTTTTTTTATTTTAAAACGCTTTCTATCAGGATATTGTCCTATCCCTCTAGGGATTGCGACCGAAACATGTATAATGATGATAATAATAATAATGGTTTATTCGATAGTATGTCATCTACCGGATAATCGTCGGTAGATGACATGTCAGTCGGATGATCGTCAGTAGGTTACCGGTTGAACATGTGATCCCAATACCCTGCATACTATTGGAAGTTCCTTTGCTTATATGCCTTTTACTTATAGATTAATTAATTCAGAACTAATTAATTAATTAGTCTTTCAACAAAATTATTTAAAAGGTAGGAAATAATTAATTAACATTAATTAAAATATAGTTAATTGCTAATTAATATTAATTAACCATGAGAGCACTGATTTGGTAATCCAGAGGGTTCAAACCAAAGTCCAACCCTGTGGGTAGAACAATATATAGTATTTTAAATATTCTAAATACACAAGCTGAAAAAACCTGCGTAATTTTGAAACTATAACTATTGCAAACTAAAAATCACTTGGATCGATTGCAAATTATACATGAGCAAATCAAATTTCACTTGGAGCAATTCTATTTTCACTAGGATCAAATCAAATTTCACTTGGAACAATTCTATTTTCACGAGGAGCGAATTAAATTTGCATCGGGCAATTTTAATTTCGCGAGGATCAGATCAAAATTCATAGTCTTCAAGTTATGTTATCACTACTGAGACTGACGATGTAAATTCATGAGTTCATTGTAACTTAAATAACTGGAATATAAGGTGATTTTTTTGGCAGTACGTAGTATTTACGTACTTCATATTGATCTCTTTGTTTGGTTTACTTCCTAGTCTCCAAGTAAAGTTAGTATGTATTAATAATGGAAAGTTCTGATCAAATCTAATGTTATACCTTCAATGTTGTTTGGTTCTTTCAGAGTTATAGTGTATTTCACTACATCATGATCATGTTTTACTTCTATCTTCTGATCACTTCTAAGAGTTTAAATAAGCATATGCTAATATGAAATTTGCTGTTATGTTATTTTCATAATTTCTAAAATTGAAATAGCGTCTGGTTTTCGGAATTATTTGTTAATTACTTCTTTAAAGGAAGATTTGGAAACGTTTCAAGGTAATGAGTTTTGAAATTGAAATACATGAACAAATTAAAATACAATGCAAAAGAGCTACATTGAAAATAATAACACAACACAAGCAGCACCTCACTTAGTCAAACACATGTTGTAACAGAGGGCAATGCACAACCTCAGTTGCAATGGTTGTTGGATTTTATGTGATATTACGAAATTTCTAGCTAAAGTGTTTCAAATTGCACCAAAACTACAAAATAAAAAGAAAATGGCCGTTTGATAAAACAAGAAAATATCAAATACATGGTAAAAGATTAGAAGACAATAAAAATATTACCATATTACTTACAAAAACGCTAAATACTGCTTTTATTCTCATACAAAACGTAGTAGAAGCTACAGCCCGCTGAGACGAAAGTAGAAGGACTTTCACCTACTATGGCAGTAATATAACATGTTGTTGAGTAATGATATGGTACTTGTACTGCATGCAGTTTTATTGCAGTTTGAGACTTGGAAGGCGAAGGGTATTTCTACAAGACAATGACCCAAACCATACGGCCTAGTCAACAACTAGCTGGCTCCAAAGAAATAAGATTAATGAGCTGCGATGGTTTTCGACGAGTCCTGATCTCAATCCCATTGAAAACTTGTGGCAGGAATTAAAAGTCAACATCAACAAGAGAGCTCTAAAGAATTTTCAGGAATTGAAACGTATCGCCATTGAAGAATGGAATAATATTTCATCTGAAACTACGGAAAAGCTTGTCAAAAACTATAATAAAAGGCTTTTAAATGTTATGAAGATGAAAGGTCACGCTGTTGATTATTAAAAATATACTCAAATGGTAGATTCACCTCAATAAAGTGTAATACTATGTACTCACTGTATGAATGACTTTGTCTTATCGTGTTTCTGAAGTTCAGCTTATTAAATCTTTCAAAAATAATATTTTGTTCTAAAAACTTAGCATTATTGTCACTAATATGGACTACACACCCTGTGAAAATCTTATGCCTGTGACAACAAAAGTATTTGAGTAATTCTTGAAAGTTTTGAAAGACGAGGGGTGTACGAATTATTTCGTCGCTAACTGTATTAATTCGTTTTCTTATTGTGCTCGCTTCAAGTTCTAGTGAAAATCCGCGCTGCGCCAAGTGCGATTTTGAAACATTTATCATCAACCGTGAAAGAACTTCACCAATTATTTCTTCTAGACTGGTTAATTTCATTTATTTTAATCGTACTGTGAGTTTATCTCTGTCGTCTTGGCCTGGCAACATCGCCCCATCGTTTCTGAACCAGCGAGCCTTTTGCGCGCGTTGTGGGCTTTTCTCGTGGTTCGGAACTAACAGGATTGTACCTGAGCCATCGGTACGTAATTTTAGTTATTTTTGTGTATTCCGATAAGTAGTTCAATTCAAAGTATTCTGTCAAATGGGCCTATTGTATGAACACGTTTCTTTCGTCCATTAATAATTGTACTTAACATGGTTCGTTTTTTTCGTGTTTTCTTTCAATCTTTTGTTCGTACAAGCATTGACATGGACTGTTATCAAACCCATATATGTTTATTAACTAAGAACCTTTATATTAAGACATTCTATAAACGATGTAATTTATCTTAAGTATTAACTTTATTGAACATTAACTGTTTTCTTCTTATTCATGACGTATAATGTTATCGCTAGCCTTGTGTTACTTCTTATTTATGGATCTAGTAAATATGTTATGACAGCATTATTTAGGTAGTTAACTTCTAAAATTGCTCTAATTAAGTTGTAAATGTTTTCGGTAATGTCATACAAGATGAACTCCATGTCATACCCTCCCTAATTTTCATATTTTTGATTCCGGTGAACTTTTTTTACTCTAGAATTATTCATGTAGCAAGTATCATAATTTTTGTGGTGTGGCGAAATTCTTCTGAGGTCGTTATTTGGTACACTACTTGATACGTAAAAATGAAATGATTGTTTCGAATGTCGAAGCCTTAAGTAGACTCAGAGTAGTTTAAATCCATTAATTATACTTTCAACATTAAATTGCAAGTTCCTAAGCTCGCATTTTCATGTAAGTGCGTACTAACAAAAGCGCGTTTATCAATGCGTTATTGATGTTATTCTTTTATTTCTTGAATTTACATGCATTAACGAGCTTTTAAAACACAACATAGTGAATGTATTTTTTCACGATTTTCCCTCGACCATCTGTTTTAACAATTGACAAGGGTATTACGATACCCTTATCGTATATAACAACTGAGGATCTTCATGTTTAGACATGTTAAAAACCAATGATGTTTTCTACCTTATTTTTATGAGAAACTCGCTGTTTTTCCTGCATGTTATTCTTTTATGGAACTTGCGTACGGGATTGCAGCCTCTTTTGTAAATTTTCCGAGTAAACGTACGAAAATTTCTGTACTCACTTCTTATGTACTATGTGATCCAGCAACTAACAACTTAGAATAAAAACAAGGTGGTTGAACGCTGACAGAGGAACGGTGCGTAATTCAAGTTGTGTACGTCAGGAATTATTTCTCGCGCACAGGAATTTCTGGAGATATAAGGCTCTTTACATTAAGGAAATTTTTAAAACCCAATGTGTTGAACCAATTTTGTTTCAATTTTTTAGAAATACACTGTTTTTCTTTTCTTCTGATCAACCTCTTACGTAGAGCGTCTCAAGGATTACATGCGACAGATATAATACGTTGCACGGCGAATTCTTCACGCTTCTGATCCATAGGATTCGGCACTGCAAAGTTGCACACATTCACAGATGATGGCCCATTCGATCGTAAAAAAATATTTTACCACAGAAAAATACGGACTGAATTGAAGAGGTACAGTATCATAGATACTCGGGCAGGAGGTCGGAAGCACTGCACTCAGGCCTACCTAACCAGAGACTTGATGTTGTAAAAGGACTGCGTAACTGCAGAAGAGAACCCACAACATCCTCCTGCAGCGAGTGCTGCTGACACTGCGGTGAGCAGCCACGGCTGTAACGCAGGAGTGCATTCCTGCCTCGAGGGCCTCAAGATGCTTACGCACCATCCTCTTCCTCCTCATCTATATTTCTTAGGTTAAATCTATAAATTTAAATTTCGAATGCGCTCTGGGTTTCTCCGTTAAAGTTATCGTGTACCACTGTACAAAAGGCAGACGTACCGAAATGTGCATTGCGCCAAGTCCGTCCCATTGCCTGACCCCATTGAACAATGTAACCATCATTCTCCAAGACGCTTCCCTTACCATACCCAGTTTTCACAGCGGTTGTTCGGAACGTCCCCTAGCACTTATACTCCTAGGTTTGTAGTTTCAGAACATAACAGAACATGAAAAACAAATCATCGTGCGCTGCTCCTGTCTCAAGTAATTCAGCAACAAAGTCACGCGCTGCAACGAAGTGCAACAAAACTAAAGCGACGAATGTACAAAGCGACTTTCCTCACAAGCTGTATCTATGCTACCGCACTGCTGCTACACGGGTAAAACGTAGCGAAATTTGTTAACAATAAGTGCAAGATGTGAGGCGTATTTACAAAAAGCGCTACAAGATGCGAGGCGTGTTCAAGAGGACCGCTTCAAGATGAGACATGTGTTTACACTCAGTGCTACCAGTTGAGAGGCGTTTTTACAAGAAGCATTTCATCAAGTACACACAAAACAGCCTCCTCAGATGGGGACATGCAGACGAAGCACAACCAACCTCCTCTGGAAGCTGCCAGAGGTGCGAGGTGTTCCGTCTCACTGTGACCGTCATCTCACAGCAGCACAGGGTGACGTCACAAGCCAGGTGGTGCAGCAAGCTCTTTTCTTCTATTAAAAACATCAAGCGTCACACGTAACGTGCGGGATATAACCTGTTTGTTATCAGGATAGCTCTCTCGTACAACGTGTGATTTTATTATATATTCCCTTGACAAAGAGATCGGAATGAACAATAATACACAGCAATAACCCAAAGTTTCCAGCCTCAGCAGTTTCCTTAACTTCACATTTGCAAGAGTATAAATGAAAGAACCGAACAATAGGAACACTGAAGTACAAGTCGAAGTATCACAAAGGTTTAAGAATACATGCAATTATTTCCACATTATTTAACCAGATGTAACGGAACGAAATGAATATACGAGAAATTTGAACAAGTCACCACATAATCCACAATTTTAAAAACTCAGACATATTAACATACATGTTTTCTTCCTATTAAACTAATAATTAAAAATTATGTGTTGCACCACAAGGTCACCACTCAAATATTAAGCTAACATCCTTAAATTAATGTTGCGACACAAGGCACAATTGAGGTCTACACGCCCCGTTTTTATTCAGTTAATCAGTATGAACTTCACAGAAGGCAAGTCAGTACACAAGCATGGGCACACTAAATTATCCCATCACAGTTTTCGGGCATTCAATGTTAGTAGTTTTTTGACAGATTTGATTTAAGAGAGGGTCTAACCCTCCCTAACTACATGTGCAGTACTCTCAAGGGAGGAAGAATGAAGGCACCAATTGGTACATGAATTAAAGGAATGAAGAGTCTACCCTCAACGTGTCCACACATCCTGCGCATAGAAACAGTAGTTTTCAGAAAAGTCCATAAAAACTATAAAAATGTAAGAAATCAACAGGTGCTGGCGAAAGAATAGCAGTGAACCGAAGTTGTTTAGTAAGAAATGGCTTTTAAGGAAAGAATGTTTTTCTAACTTTTAGAAAGAAACCCTAGGAACGTCAATTTCTATGGACACACTAGTTGTATCCCATAGCGGGGAGGGTCACCCCACAATCATATAAGGAAAAGCTCGCGCGGATTTCCAGCGCACACTACACCGCACCACTTGTGCACCGCACTTCCACCAACATGTCGGTCACGCGATCTTAGCTACTACCAAATTCAAAAGTCTTTGAATTCCAGAATCCAGGACGATCTTTTGAGCTTCAGCCACTTTGAGGTAGTTCGGGTCATTATAAATAGTATGAAGGTACAGCCGGTGTTTCGTGGAGAACTTCTTGGCAAGCTCAGCGAACACGGGGAACAGCTGACTTTTGTCTTCAATTATGCTGTTGCTAAAATTCAGCACCGATTTCTCGTCGACTCCATGGTTGTAGTACTGCGGCAGGTACACGCGGCACTCGCTGAAATAAACAATGGGATTACAAAGCTGCACTCCAGTCTCCGCGAGTCACTCTAAATGCAGCCAGCGGTGAAAGTGGGTGTGTTGAGAAAGGTAAATACAGAAGATAGGCATTGCATGAACGGCACTACACCTTTTTCACTTCAAATTAATCCAAGTCAAGTTCAATTTAATCTAACTCAAGTTCAAATTAATCCAAGTCAAATTAAAATTCATCCAAGTCAAGTTCAAATTATCCAAGTCAAGTTCAAATAAATCCAGGTCAAGTTCAAATTAATCCAAGTCAAGTTCAAATCCAACCCTAAGTTGAGTTAAGAATTGACATAATCACTCGTTAATTTGAGCGTTTTTTGTGTTAAATATGTATCTATTCGAGGTGATGAGCAAGAAAAACGTTGCTCCTTTCAGCAAGGAATACATAAAATTTCCGCAATATAAAAACAAGCTGTCGTAGAATGTGGTAAGTATCCAGCATCAGGAGACAGAGTGTGATTCAGATCTTTGAGCGGAGTAACAGATTGAGGTCAATTATGAAAACTTCGTATCATACTACACATTAAAGTTGTTTTACATTTCTAAATTAATGGCAGTATGCATCCATTCGAATATTTGTGTTCAAAGGTAATTTCGCCGGAGTATGTATTTTTGTGTGAAAAACACGAAAGTGATTACCATTTTTTGAAGAAATTATTGTTTTGGTTTACTTTTGGAACCAGTTGCTATTATAGCTAGTCTACATTACGTTGCAATACGATTAGAAAAACTTATCTATCGAATGGACTTATTTATGTTATTTTTTCTCAACAACGTAGTTAACATAGCAAGAGCAGTTTTATTACTCCTAATCGAAAACTTTATTGTCGATATTGTTATATTATTTGATATATTAGTAAATGATTTTATCATAACACCCACGCAGGGCTTCTAAGGGTTCTATTTTAGTATAATTGTAAAAGCATCGGTATAGGTTGTAATATCGGTCAAAGTTTCGGAATTTCCAAGTATCGGTATCGGCCAAAAAATGGGTATCAGTGTCGGTCAAAAAAATGGTATCGGTACATCACTGATATCAACACAATTCTAAGCATTCGTTCACACTGTGTTGGATTAGGATATGTGACAACAGAACTGCATATTCGAAAAAAAAAATTTCATTAAAAATGAGCAGCACTCGACTGTAGATGTAAAAGAACGAGAATACGAAATAATCGAAGCAGATAAAACGAAGCAGATTACTGACAAGATTAGATGAAGAAACGAAGCAGTTGAAAAGTTAAAAATAGTAAGTCGAGTGTGGAAATCGATGCAATCAGCGGGAAATGAGAATAACTCGCAAAACAACAATTAGTGAAAAATTTCAGTTACTTAAATTGTTTTAAAAATTAAATATTATGAAGACATTTGGAAAAAATCTAAGCTATAAAGGAGGGACCCGGAAACAGAAAGTGAAATTATCAAAAAAATACACCCATGTATGGAACAGTCCGTAACAAATTGTCCAAAATTGAGTAATATAATTCCAAATAATGTAAGGAAATATAGGAAAAAAGACATGCCCAGCATAACGAGGTCAGGTAAATAAATGAAATCTGTAGGATAGTCGCACTCACATGAACGAACGGATTAAAGTGAAAGCCTAATTCATTTATCCCCTACTTCACCAATCAAACGATAACATTGTATAACCAACATAAGAATTCACTCTGAATTAATTTTCGCATTTCTATCTCTCATTTATCGCATTTCATTGTATTTCATCAGCTTCATGACCCAATATGAACGGTTTGCGGTTTCAAGTCCCACATGTGAAAATAAAAATAACTATATAGTACACAAAGCAATGTAGTCTATTAAGATAACATCATTCTAGCAGGAAGACAATTTGTAATGTAAAAAATAGAAAATATCCATGTCAACTGCTGTCATTAGAGAAGATGAAAAAATATGGTAACAAGTGCATTTGCTCCGAAGGAATCGGCATGTGCCTATTTCTTAATTAAATTGTTTTAACTTGTTTGAGCGAGCGTGCAGAGGGCACTACAAAAAGACATATGGCAAAAATAGCGGGCGCAATGTCAAATGCACAAGGAGTGTGTCCCTGCTTTATTTCAAACGTAACGGCATACCAAACGTTTCGAGAAGAATAGGTGCATAAATTGTTAGTAAAGTTGCACTGCTCTTGTGTACTCCCGCTGGTGGTGTCTTAACTAGCTTCTAAGCTTGAGCTGTGCGTTCACACGTACGTACGTCTCAGCTTCTTTGGCCGCTCGGGCAGCACCCACGTCTACCTCGCACATTCTCAGTGTGCGTGTGCGAGTCCGTGTACGTGTATGGCTCGTCACCACCACTAGGAATCACTGCCATGCGCACTTCAATAGCAACCTCTCGTCGGTGTGTGACATAACACTAGTGCGAACATTTATTTTTGTATAGCTCGGCAATATAAGTATCATTTAATAATGGAATCAAATATTTAATGTTTCATTTCACTCGTAAAAGTCACTAAACGACACATGTTATTTATTGAGTTAGACCAAATAACAGCAGTTACGGCGATACTACCTATGTCATAATGTATTCTTCGTTATGTTACAATGTATCGCTAACACTGCAAATCTTATTCAGTTTCTATGATAAATTGGTTAATTCGAGGAATCACCGAGTGCTTTATTATTTCAAATAAATAAAAAATATTCTGGTGCTGAAGCGTTTTGTAAGTTGCCTTTTATGCATATATACGCTAAATGAATTCAATTACATTACTTAGAAATTTTACTAAAATATTTTGTTCTCAAATCAGTATATATACTTGTCACTTCTCTCTCGTTTAATATGTTGCTATTTTGGTCGCAAAGTGCAAAACAAAGGGACCTCTATGCTCTCATTGGTGATAAAGTTTGACGCCAACATACCAAGCAATGAATGTCATGGATTTCATCAAAAATATTGCACCTTTTTCGTTCGCGTCAGGAAATTGTGTACAGCCTCTGTACACACCTCTTCCCTTATCATTTATGACGTACAACGATAATGCTTCATCAATACGGAATTCTTTTCAGTTGCGCTCGCGATAATGAGATAATTTTTAAATGAACATTAATGTTATTAATACTACAAAGTTAGTTACTTTTTTCTGTCTGTACGTGACAACTATAATACATTAAACGATAATTAATGTAATTTTCAAAACTTCCCAAATAAGTAATGAGAAGTATATTATGAATGAGACAATTACATGTAGTTATTTCATTATTTATCTTATCATTATTTATTTATGTTTAGCAGCTTCAATTTTTTTGGCTGCTTCTATCGACTAGATTCTGTGCTGAATAAAAAATTTAAGCTTTCTTCTGCAAATAGTGTTCATTTTGGTGATATATTTCACGAAAATTAAGGTTTAATAATTCAAGATAAACAAAAGATACCGTTAAATAAACCAAAAAAATCATGATTTTATAATATTCTGAGACCAAAACAAATCAGACTTGACTAGAGACCGGACCAAATACTAGACCAGAGACCGGACCATGCAGAGACCGGACCAGAGACCTGACCATAGACCGGACCAAAGACCTGACCAGAGACCTGACCATAGACCGGACCAGAGACCGGACCAGACACCTGACCAGACACCGGACCAGAGACCGGACCAGAGATCGAACCAGAGACAGGATCAGAGACCGGACTAGAGACCAGACCAAATACTGGACCAAAGATCGGACCAGAGACCGGACCAGAGACCGGACCAGAGACCGGACCAGAGACCGGACCATAGACCGGGCCAGAGACTGGACCAGAGAGCGGACCAGAGACCGGCACGGGTATAATCAAACAAAATTAGATTAAAGTAGATTAGATTAGGTGTTTAAGCCTCATTAACCGCATAAAGGCGTTCCAAAGAGAGGAAAGAGGAATGCATTAATTAGTATGGTTTTAAAGGGATGCCAAATCTATGCACAAGTCATATGTAAATGGGAAGTTCAGAAAGAAGTTCATAAAACCAGATAACAAGAGAAAAGGAAAGTTGTGGGTACTGAAAAACTGCGTAGTAGTAACCGAAAAAATTTGATCCGTAACCAAACAAAAACTATCCTATTTCAACTGAAGGAAGGCCTATCTAACCTTTTGCTCTGGACCTCCCATATCCCCCCGATAGCCCTAATTCTCACAGCTGTATTCTCCTGAGGGGTTTAAAATTCTTCCGTTTTCACAATTCTATGTTGGAAGAAGTGAAACTTTCACAAAATCAGCATAAATTCAATAATTACCACATTTTAACTCAATGTGGCCACTAAAAAAGATTAGTTGGCATGAATTAGAGATGAAACACTCAGCAACGGTAACCTTGGCAACGTTTTATCGGTAAAAGCTGTTCCCCGTTCTCGGTCAACATTAAGGGGTGTCACGATAACACATCCAGGTGTGGCACGGTGACACATCCAGGTATGTCAAGATATCTCTGAGTGTGCCCGAATGCAATGAGGGTCGTTGGTAATTTCGTCAAGTACTGTAGCCTTCTCAGCCCATTTCTTTGTCCGGGGAACGCATTTCTCGACGATGCAGTACTTCCCAAATAGCTTCACAAGTCTCTTTCACAATGAGAGAAATGGTTTTCCTTGAGACATGGAAGTCAAATCCAAGATCTCCGAAATTAATCCCTGACGCTAAATATCTAAAATATAGAACCGTTAAAAGTTAGCAACGTGTAATTTAATAATAGTTTCTTGTCATTCCTCTTAAAAATATTAATTCTTTTACAATAACATACATAATTTAGCAACGTAAACGTTAATAACAATTTGATCCTATTAATGACTCATTAACTTCAATCATCAAAAAAAAATTTTTATAGCATTGAAATAATGATTTGTGTACGAATCCTATCTAATTGTGTACCAATCCTACGTACCAAGCCTATCTAATGATCATGTTTCTTTCACAGGTGAAGAACTGATGAAGAAATGGAAAGAACTAAGGATAATTTTAAGGATGCAGCACCGATTACTCAAGAAGACGGAAACAGGTGTAGCAGCAGCTGAAAAGAAGTATGCCTACACTGTATTTTGATCAGTTATTATTTTTATCGCCTTATGTGAGAGGCAATGATAAGACAGTATCAAATATTCAACCTCTTGTAGAAGAAATTATATTGGCAATTCATCCGAGTAACCTGAAACGGATCACAGTACCCAGACCAGAGAACCTGATCCAGAGAATGGAAGCACCCGAAACGGGAAAGTATCATTAAGAAAGGGGGAAGTGAGAGGGAGGAGAGGGACAGATAAGTTATTTGAGGAAACTTCTAAGACTTTGACATATATATATATTATGGCAGAAAGTGTGTAACTGCAGAGAGAGAAGGGGGGAATTCTGTCAAGTGCGGGAACAAGAGGCTTATGTTGTCGTATGTGCCCATAATGAACACGTTACCGCAACATTTACAAATCCAAACAAGAATGAAAATAACGTTTTTAAAGCAATTTCGTATAGCATGATTTCAGCTAACCCCAGCCCTTATCCATCAACATTTACCTGCTCCACTCTTTCTCCAGTGACATCAGAAAACGAGGCCTGTCTAAAAAGTATCCGACCTCTAACGGAGTTCGGACCCTAATCCCCTTCAAATTACGCCCCCTGTGCGTGCACACACTTAGCCCGCCGATCCTTCCACTACTGGAAATACCTCTGGAAGTCTTCTTTTGGAATGGTGTTCAGCTCCGTCGTCACGTTCCGCATTATCTCTTCTCTACTCTCAAAACGGGATCCTTTCAGTAACGGGTTCAATTTTGGAACAACCAGAAGTCGCAAGAAGCCAGGTCTGGAGAGTATGGAGGTTGGAGAACGGTTGTAAATCCATGTTTGGCTGAGAAGGCGTGGATCAATTGGGATGAATGTGCAGGGGCGTTGTCATGATGCCAGTGCCTGTTGATCGCCGTCCACATGTCTGGTATTTTGCGCCGAACTTGCCTCACGTAGTCACTGGAGAACATCTTGATAGTACTCCTTTGTCACTGTTTGTCCTTCCGGTGCGTATTCGTGATGCACAATTCCACGGACATCAAAGAAAACAGTCAGCCTAACCTTGATTTTGCTTCGCACCTGCCGCGCTTTCTTCGGTCTTGGAGAATCGGAATGCTTCCATTTCTACGATTGTCTTTTTGTTTCTGGGTCGTACCCGTACACCCATGACTCATCTCCAGTTATCACGGTGTTCAGAAACCCAGTATCAGTGTTGGCGATTCTTTGCTCAATTCGTTCTGTCATCTTGCGAAAAAACTAAATTCGACGAATACCACGAACAGGAACTTACTTGACGACCACCAGCCAACGACTAGCAAAAGCGAACGCAGTAAAAACATTCAAGCATGCGCATTAAGGGCTGATTCACACTAAAGGTCCGGTCACGTTCCGTTCCCGATCCAGTCACGGTCCGGTCCAATATTGTTCAATGCATTTCAGTGCAAGCATTCACACAGGCAGTGCCGGTCAGGTCTCGTTCCAGTCACGATCCGGTCGCGATATCGTCAAAAGATATTTTGACCGCGGCAAGAACGGAGCGAGACCAGAGCGGCACTGCTAGTGTGAACTAACAACGAGGTCCTGTCCAGTCGTTCTTCAGTTTTCGTCCAAGGAGGTGCAGCTGCTTTTGCTTCTCCGCAAGATTCACCGTTGCATTAATTTAAATAATTTAAACAATTTATTTACCACAGGTGATACAGAGGTAGAATGTTTCTTAAGTCTAGTACAATGGTCAAGTTTTAGTATAGCTATCTTTGGGCCCGAATAAGTTCAGCGACTTCTGGGGCATCCTACCATCAACGTTATTCTAAGTCGTACAATAATGCGCTAATAATGATGAGAATAATGTTTAACCTAAAATCATTTAACCTAGTTTCCCATTAGACTGATCAATGAGATAAGTTATTCGATATTAGTTACTTCATTTTACAACATAGGTCATTTGGAGTGTATTTAACAGTATAAGAGATAAATGATTTAAGAGCAGACTGAAGATCGGCGATATTACCCATGGCAAATTACATTATTAGGACCAGTCATGTAGGAGATAAGATTAGACTAAGTGGTCTTACACGACTATTATTGTGATAGGAAGTGAGACTCAAGATTTCATTTGAATACCTTGTAGGAATTACTTTCACGGATCTCCGCAGGTATTGAGTTCCGAGTCTTAGTTCCAACAAAGAGGATACTGTGTTGCGACCGGGCCTTTGAGTAATAAGGAAGCATGAATTTATCTCTATTCCGGGTTAAATGGTCGTGATGACCAGTCTGTGCAGTTAATAATTGTTTCAGGCTATTGTCGCCATCAATTGTTAATGTTTTGTAAATGAAATTACAAAT
>JACJUY010002418.1:71804-83490 GCA_014220935.1 Platorchestia sp. MABIK | reverse complement strand
AATAGGAGAGGCCCAAGAACAGATCCTTGTGGAACTCCATGGCTAATTGTCTGTGGGTCTGATTTTGCGTCGTCAATGACAACGAATTGCTTCCGATTTGCTAGGTATGATCTGAACCAATCATGAGCAACCCCTCGTATGCCATAACAGTTTAATATCGAAAGGGGGAATACGACAAATGGAGAATCATAGCAAAACACCGCAATGGGATCATACAAAAGGTTAGTTACGTAAATGAATGGAGTATGTAATTTTATTTAACACTGATATGAATGGAATTTTGGCATGTAAGCGTATATTTGAACTATTTATATGAGCACACTGAGAAAAATATTTTAAAGTTAATTACACCTGATGATTTCAGATGAAATGCTGATCGAATTGGTGAAAATGAAGCCCGAACTGTATGACCTCACTTCTCCATACTATAGTGATAACGTGGCGAAAAGAAGAAGTTGGATGGAAATAAGCAGTCAGATGGATTGTGAAGGTAAGATATTCAATATTACGAGTGCTTATATTTTATCATTTTGCCAAGGCACTGAACCAACTGGGGAGCTGAAATAGTCTTTCAGCGTTTCTCTAACGCCAAAAGCTTCCCTCGTTGCATTTCCACCTGTTCCTCTGATTGGAAGTAAGCTTACTGTATTTGCAGAAGGCATGTCAGTAGTATCTGATAATGCAACGATGTTAGGGTGTTAAGATTGTGAAGTATACATGTTGTTGTGATGATTGCATTGGCATTAGATGGCTTAGCTTTTCTAAGTTTTCTCAAATATAACCTAATGGTTTGTTCAAGTATTCCAAATGAACACTCAACTATCCTCCTTGCTCTAGATAGCCTATAGTTAAATATCCTTTTCTTTGCGTCATGTTCACTTTGTGAACCTGGGTATGGCCGCATTAAATTTCTTTTTAGAGGGAAAGCCTCATATCCTACTATAACATGTGGTGCAACCACATTAGTGTCCGGAAGTGTTACATCATTTGGTACATTCAGTTGGTTCTCGTCCAGATATTTACAAAGTTTAGAGTTAGTAAAAATTCCGCTTTCGCTATTCTTACCATATGATCCGACATCAATCCGTATGAAACGGTAATTTGCATCAACCAAAGCTAATAAAACAACAGAAAATCTTTTTATAGTTGGAGTACAGGGAACCACTATTTACTGGTGCTTCAATTACTACATGTTTACCATCCAATGCACCAATACAGTTTGGGAAGTTCCACTGTGTCCAATATTCATTAACAATTTTCTTCCAGTCTTCTTCACTCGGAATTGGTGGGGCTTCTGTCATAAGATTCTTGATTATCGCCTGACACACTGGTAGAACAATACTCTGAATGGGTGAATGGCCGAGACGATAGCTGTAAGCTATTGATTTGTATGAGTCTCCCGTTGCCAGAAACCTGCAATGAAACAAGATATAGGATTAACTCATTTTGTTTCCTATTGATTTTCAGGCTCTAAGTGCAAGGAACGGTGGGAAAGCCTGCGAGGACAATATCGCAAACATATGAATAAAGTAACTAAGAGTGGACAAGCGGCTACGAATTACGTAAAATGGAAATATGAAATCAATTGTCGTTTCTGCGTGGATTATCAAAGGATAGAACAAGAATAACATCTCTGCAACTAGATGAAGCTGAACCAGTAGATTATGCTGAAGACAACAGCTCACAACAATTAAGCAGTCAACAAGTAGAAAAAAAAGAAGTTTGTGATGCACAAGTTACACTCTCTCACCAAGAACCTTGCACACGTAAAAGAAAAATACAGCAAAATAACACCAGTGCATCTGCTATACTTATGAAATATTTAGTCGCGAATAAGAAAGAAGAACAGCCCATTGACCCAATAGACACCTTTTTTTCACTGATGGCCACAACTGTTAAAAAATTCAACCCACCTGATCAACATTACATCAAAACAAAAGTGTTTTCTTTAGTCAGTGAAGTTGAAGTAAAGTATTTCATAATAAAAACTAACACACATGTACCCCCAACAAATCATACATGTCCCTTACCTTCTGTATCACCTGCTCTGTCACATTACTCTACCGCCTCATCCACAAGTAATCAACATATTCAATAACCGCATCACACAACCTACCAAGAGTCTATCCACGAGGCACCATCACCTCTCCAGCCTCCCTGCACCTCACTGTGGCCTGACCAGCAGGATAGAAACTAGCACGGATACTTTTGATTTCTCTGCATTGTAAAAAAATGGTGCACAAATAAAAAGGAGAAATTTTCGTATTTTATCTTAATTCCTTTTAGAGGCCGCCTCAGTAGCTCAATCATCTAACGCACTACTCAGAGAACACGACCGATGCTGCTGCGGTGTGCTGAGAGAAATAGCTCAGTCAGGGGAATGTGAAGCAAGTTACCTGCAAGGTTACAGAGGTCTAAGTTTGAGAGAGGCTTCCCGATAATAAATTTTCAATCAGCCTTCATGCATGAGTGTGAAAACTGGGAAATTTCGCAAGAAAAATCTTTCCACGATAAGGTTAATGGCCAATGTTGGCATTAATGTAGCCACTGACCTCTGAGACACTCCAAATGCTGGGGTAAAAAGCAGTACAGCATAAAAAAAGATCTTAATTCTTGAGAACAGTTAGAAAACACTTTGAGTCACACCTTTTTTCTAACCTTAGACATACAGCCAGCCTTTTTCTTGGAATGATTGCTTCTCTGTAAGGCGTGTTCTCTTTTCTCAGGTCCTCTTCAATTTTAGATAGACTTTTTTCAAATGTTTCAATGTTCATCAATAAGATGAGGATATAACGTGTGGAACTCTCCTTCACTCATTCTATCTTTTAGCATAGGATGAATCCACAATCTCTTCCTTTTATGCTTTCTTTCTCCTTCTTCTTCATCAAGTGCAATTGCAATCACTGCCAAATCGGATGGAGAAAAGTCACACATGCTTCGCCACTGATGATACGGAGGGGAATGACGCGAGAACGATCCGTGACCAGACCTAACATCTGAATGCCCAGGGCTGGGAACGAACTGTGACTGGATCGAGAACGGAACGTGACCGGACCTATGGTGTGAATCAGCCTTAAAGGTTCCTCCTTCCACCGTGCACTGTAGCGCCGCCTTAGAATCACTACCTTGCACGGAAAAAAGTAAGACCGGATATCTTTTAGCCAGGCCTCGTATATGCCACACTCATCACCAGCAGCAACTCATGAAATGGACAAGCATAGTAGTGAAGAATTTAGCATATTGAAAATGTTAAACTCATAAAATAAATGCTTCATTTTTGCTTTACATAATTCATAACTTTAGGAAGTGTTAAGGATGCTTATTGTATTTCTGCAATACAGAGCTATGTAATTTCATAATACGCCCGTAAATTGGTAGGCAATAACATTGGTTCAGTATATTAACTCACATCAACGTAATAACGAGTCTTAAGTTTGACTCTGAATGATTTGAAAACCTGGCTCGAAATGTCTGTGATGAATTCAGTTTTTATGTTTCAAGGTAAATTTTATCGGCAAACAGAAGGTTTAGGAATGGGTCTCCAATTAGGACCGACTTTCGCAAATATCTTAATGTGTCATCATGAAGTGAACTGGTTGTTTGAGTGTCCGCTAGATTATAAGCCAATTTTTTTACAGGAGGTATTTGTACGAAACTTTTGTTATATTCCATGAGGAGTGTCATGCAAGGAAATTCTTGGACTACATCAATTCCAGGTACTCTAATTTGAAATTTACGACAGAATTTGAGACTAATCATCAGCTTGCCTTTCTAAACTGTTCCGTAGAAAAACAAAATCAAAGATTCGACTTCTGTTCATAGGAAAAATACCTTTTCGGGCTTAGGCACTAGCTTTTTCAGTTTTTGCTCATTCAGATTTGACCTCAATTGCGTAAAACCTTGTTACATCGCGCATTTCATAGAATTTCTACCTACTGCAGTATGTATGATGAATTTAGTTTTCAACAAACTTTTTCAGCAACAATGGTTTTCGAAATAACCTAATCTCTAAAATTGTAATGATATTTTTAAACAAAACATATAAACCGACCTACTCTGAGACAACTGTGAAGAAAAAGAAATTCAATTGTAACATACTCTTTTATGATGCACGGTCCGAGAAGCGAGCCAGAGACGTTACAAAGCTGGTGGAGCAATTTTACAATTGCTTAGATTTTAATCCAATCTTGACCAACAAGTGTACTATAGTATCGTTTTTTAGATTTAAAGACCGTCTGCCTAGTGATATGCGCTCTCGCATAATTTATAAGTATTGTTACCCGCTGTGTGGGTCTAGATATGCTGGTTGCACCCAGCGCAGTTTTAGAACAAGATTTTTCGGGCACGTTGGAAGGAGCTCTAAAACGGATAGAGCTTTAGCTAAACCATCTTTTTCAGCCTTTAGGACTCACGCAGAGCAGTGTAATGTTATAGTAAGCACATCTAATTTTTTAATTTTAAGAGTCTGTTGAAATACAAGCGACCTTCATATACTAGACTCTTTTTACATTAAAGAATTGAAACCAACCCTAAATTTAATGTTGTCATTATACCAGTTAGAGATTGCTTGATTTTCAAAAAATAATTCCAGTAAAATCTCTTCATTTTTTTGTACTGTTAATTTTAAGTTGAATTATTTTCTCCTTTCACCATGTCGTATTTACTGTATCTAAATTCGCTTTTACAGGTGTTGATAATGGCTTGAGCTTGAAGCCGAAACGTTCACTTATTAAAATGATTTTTAAATCAGTCATCTTTACTATCATTTTTATTTTAAGATTGGCAAGAGTGCTCCAATCTAATTTAATCTTTCGTTATTATTATTTGTAGGGTCAGCTAGGACCCTTGCAATCTTTATACAGTAATAAAGAGACTTTGGAGCTTACATAGCAACGTCAAGGCGTGAAGAAATAGCAGAGGTGAGAGTGTAACTATTATTATTGTTTGTGGTCGCTTTTCCACCGGGGTCGCCAGCTAACAGCAAATGTGGACCCCTTTGCTTTCGCGAAGCAATTAGAAGAGAGTTGGCATGGATGCAGCTGGAATCCCAGAGGTTCCAGCTGCCGAGCGCCTTAGTAGTAGTAGTAATAGTAGAAACATGGGTTTGCTAGCGCTTCAGTTACTCAAACTGTGTCGCACCGAAGGTCACATAATTTAATCAGTATCGAACATGCACATCACTATCATTTGAAACATCAAATTTTTTGAGCATCATGATTATAATTACAACTCAAAGTTACCAGTGTCTCCCCATTAGAATTTGTACATAACACAGTACATTCGGAAGCACTGGGCAGCCAAACCCCGTAGGGGGTTTCAGCTGCCCACTGAGTGTAACATGATGAAATACCACCTCTCCCCCCCCAACTTCAACCCCCGTTGCGGGCGAACGAGCGTACGTACGAAGCTCATTTTTTCATAGGGTGTACCTGACATCTAAGACTTCCTATAGTAGCTAAAATCAAAATCTCTAAAAATTTCCCGCTTCTGGGGGGACTCTCCCCTCAAGATGCACGCGCACCATCACCGCATCTTCTCTTCCTCGAGTTCCACTCGGTCCGTTACTTAGAAACCTATGGTTCATTTGTAAAAAATCGAAAATATTGCGCTTCGAATGTGTCCGGCGTTTCTGTATTTAATTTTATCGTATAATACCGTACCGACAGTGAACGTACCAGAATGTGGAATGCGTAATTTGAAATGAAGAATTCCGTGCACGGTTCTTTTCCTTTCAGCGATTTCAATTCTCACCGGGGTTGGGAAAAACCCAGCCCACCTACTTTTTATTTCATTTGGTTTTATTCAGGGTTAGCTTAAGAAGACAAAAAACACCGAAAAAACACCAATCTAGTGGGTTTTTTTAATTAAAGTCTTATATGAATGCACAAACTGATAAGCAGGGTACAATGCAGGTTTTATTGCTTTTCTTTTATCGACTCCATTTCCTCACCAAATATTTTGGATTTAACTTGAACCTTAATTACTTTTTATGGGTTGTACAAAACAATTTGTACCATCATGTTGAAGTCTCTCCTAAGAGAATTGTATTTTCTTAGAGATCAACATTTGGCCTTAAATGTTTGAATATTTTAAGGAGCATTTGAGCTTTCGTTGCCACAAACCTATTCCAAACATTGTCACAGACATGGGGACTGGCGGTATGGTCTGGTAGTATGTATCCAGGCCGCATCACAAAACAGAACTTGTGGAACTCTTTATTTTCAGACGCATAAGTATTAATACTTGAACTAAAGAAAAAATTTTCCAATTTGAACAGCTTTTTTTTTCTTTGCCTTCTTGAGAAGTGCAAGGGAACTCAAAAGTTCTACTTCGTTTTGCTGGTGGTGGTGCAGTAGATTTTAATGCATACATTAATGATTTGTGTGTGCCGTCTGTAGTTTGAATACAGCTTAACACGTTGACTCCGGAGTGGGACAAAACTTAATGTGTACCACTAGGTAAATGGTTTAAATGGACGCTAACATGAACGAATAACATTTCAAACCATTTCGCTAACTTCATTCAAGGAATTTTACCACACGAGGAAACTAATATAGAGCACTTACATTTTGTACATTTCTTACACAGGATGGAAACTTATTCGAGCAAGTAAGTCGATTTTCCCAGTCTTTTTTTACAACCTAAACAAATCAACTTTACGACCCGCGCAATGGGAGTCAACGTGTTAACTGCTCCAGTTATAAGCAGTAGCTTCCAACCGATCAGGAGAATGAGTTGATAACTTATGAATTTCTGATTTTCAGGCTCTCTCAGTTTTGCTGTCATTGTCGTCAAGTGTAACATGCTATTACAGGCTCGGCATCTGCATTAGCTTTTAGACCCAATAGTTTCCTGTTTACAACATCATTTTCTTCTGCATAAGCTCCAACTACAGATAAGTGGCCTGCAACACCACCAGTAAAACGAATTAGGACTTTTGAGTTCCCTTGCACTTCTCAAGAAGATAAAGAAAATGTATATGTTCAAATGGGGAAATTTTTCTTTAGTTCAAATATTTATTCCAATGTGATGGAAAATAAAGAGTTCCATAAGTTTTGTTCTGTGATGCGACCTGGGTTTATGCTGCCAGGTTATACCGCCAGTCCGCATTCTCTGTGACAATATTTGGTAAAGGTCTGGGGTAGGGAAAGCTCAAATGCTCCTTAAAACAATCAAGCACTTGATGCCAAATGCTGATTTCTAAGCAACTGCAATTAAGACCTACCACTGCCAGAAGAGATTTTAACACGGTAGTACAAATTGTGTTTTAAAATCCATAAGAAGTAATTGAGGTTCAAATTAGATTAAATATATTAAGTTCGGAAATGGAATCAATAAAAGAAAAACAATTCAACCTGCATTGCGCCTTTCTTTCAAGTCTGAGCATTTATATGTGACTAAATTTAAAAAAACAGTTTAGTGATTTTTCAGTTTTTTTGTGTGTTTTTTAATGACAACCCTGATACTCACCCATCCTTCACATCCCCGAGCAACACCACGTCCCCTATTAAGATATGAGGAAGTCGTCCCATTAGCTCATTCTATAGTCGTCTATTAGCTCACATTAGCTCACTTCCTCTATATGAGGAAGTCGTCTCATTAGCTCATTAGCTCATTAGCTCTCAAAGAAATTGTCATTAGCCAAGACATTTCTTCATTTTGTCCAGCCGCTCCTAACGGATGTTCGGAGAGTTTGTTTACTTATATTTATGTGCAGGTACAAGTTCGAGTTTGTAAAACAACATAGGAGACCAATTTGATCAACAATTATGCGCAATGCAGGCCTTAACCAGTATTTGGCATGGTTCACTTCTCCTGTCTCGCGGAATTCAACAAGGCCCCGCGCTGCACTGCGGTGAGCAACAAAACTAAGGCCACAAATGTGCATGGCGACTTTCCTCACAGGCTGTATCTATGCTACCGCACTGCTGCAACAGGGGCAAAATGAACCGAGATTTGTTTACAAGGAGCGCTACAAGATGTAAGCTCGCTAATTAGGAGCGCTGCAAAATGTGAGGTGTGTTTGCTAGAAGCGTTTCAAGAAGAACTGCACACGAAACAGCCTCGTCAAACGGGGGCATGCAGACGAGGTACAACCAACCTCCTCTGGAAGCTGCCGGAGGTGCGTGGTGCTCCGTCTCACTGCCGCCGCCAACTCACAACAGCACAGGGTGACGTCACAAGCCAGGTGGAGCAGCAAGCTTTATTCTTTTCTTAATAACATCAAGAGTCACATGTAAAGTGTGTGATATAAACGGTTTGTTATCGGGACCTCCGCCTGACAACATGTGGTCCAGTAGCGCAGTCAGAGGGGGCACGGAGCCATGGAGCCCCCCGAAATGTTGAAGTGCGGGCCAGTTTCAGTCACCGTTTCAAGTAAAAGAATGAAAAAATTGCTGATAATTAATGTATGGTCCCCCGAAATTATGTGTCGGGAATCGTGGCCCCCCCCGAAATTTTCGGCAGGCTGCGCCACTAGTGTGATCTTATTGTATACTTTTTTACAAAGAGATCCCAATGATCGCAATTTACAGTATACACAAAAAACCTCTACTTTTCACGCCTACGCTTTTTCCTGAATTTCACATTTGCTGGAGTAAAAATGAAAGAACCCAACATCTGCAATTTGGAAATACAAGTCGAGGCGCCTCAAAGAATTTAGAATGCATACAATTATTTCCACACCGTTTGTTAACTAGACGTAACATGACAAAATGAATATACAATAAATTTGAACATTTAACCACAGCAGCCACAGTTTTCAAACGCAAACATAATAGCAAACATGATACAGAGGATGTTGTCTTTGCACTTAGTTAATATCTAAAAATTATTGATGTGACACAAGGTCACCACTCAAAAATCAAGATAGCATCCTGAAATTATTAGTGTGATGGAAGGTCAGCATTCAAATATTAGGCTATCATCCTGAAATTATTGGTGAGACACAAAGCACAATTGAGGTCTACACTCCCCGTTTTGTATTCAGTCGAGCCGAATGAACTTCACAGATGGCAAATCAGTAGACAAGCTTGAACACAATAAATTTCCCCATCACAGTTTACGGTCATTCAGTGTTAGCAGGTTTATTGACAGATTAGATTAGATTCATGAGTTGATCCACAAGCCTCCCGAATTACAACTGTAGTGTTCCCAAGAGAGGAAGAAGGAATTCCCCATTTCGCACGTGAATTAAGGGAACGAAGAATCTAAGTGCGACATGACCACACATCCTGTGCATAGAAACAGAAATATTATGAAAAGGACAAAAAAATTGATGAAAGTTGTTGGAGGAAGTAATAGGTGCTGGAAAAATAAAAAAAGTGAGCCGAAATTAAGAATTTTCGCAAGAAAGTTTTAAGCGAAAAAATGTTCGTCTAACATTTAGCAAGAAACCTCACATCTCTCCCCTGGAAGCACCAATTCCCAGGGGTACAACAGTTATATCACCCTGTAGGAAGGGTCACCACACACAGCCCAAATTGGGAAATGCTCGTGTGGTTTTCCAGTGCACACAACACCGCACCACCACTACAGCATGTTGCCACGTGATCACAATAATGAAATAATGCAGAAGTCCCTGAAATCCACGGCGATCTTGTGAGCCTCAGACGCTTTGCGATAGCGCTCGTTGTCACTACCATCAATAGGAAAGTATAGGCGGTGTTGCGTGGAAAACTTCTTGCCAAGCTCAGCGAACACGGAGAACAGCTCACTTGGGTTGACTTCTTTTTCGATGACTGCAAAGTACAGCGGCAGGTACACGCGGCTCTCGCTGGAACAAAACAATGGGACTACACAGTTGTTCTCCATGAGTCACTCCAGATGCAGCCAGAGGAGAGAGTGGGTGTGTTGAGAAGGGGAAATACAGACGACAGGCATAGCATGAGAGGCACTCAAGCGGGAGTTTGGTACTGTAACATTAACCATCGAATTACCATCAGCTAACAGTAGTAATGAGGGTATCAATATTCCTGAAAATGACAAAGTATTAACAATATCATGCCACTAAATAAGGCAGCAGAATTTACTTTGAGTCTCATATCAAGATAATTATTGAGCTATTCCTAAAATTTATTTAAAACCATTAAAATAGAAATAGTAGTTGTGCCATTGTTGAACAGTAACGATTACAATAAAAAATTTAGAAACTGGGGGTCACACTATCAAGAAGAGATATATACCTTAATGACTGAAACCAAATATAAAGTTTACTGTTTTGCGACAACTGCAGTACAAGTTGATCAGCACAACTCAACATCCTACATTACCCTCCCGTGCGCAAAAATTTCCAAATGCCTCCCGAATACTACGGAAGCTTAAGGTATTTATTACGATATATTTTCATCCGAAAGTAATTTTCAAGATTTCAACGATTGTATTTTATTTCCATACAAAAGTGATTTGATTTACATTTCGTGCGACCAAAAGCAAGACGCAGCTGTCCGTGAGCCAACACACGGCCGCCAAGTAGAAACCAACACGCGACAAGATTGTCCTCGTGACTTGCTGATGGTCATTGGAAGAACGCACGAGTGACTGCAAACTGACGCCTGCCCCAACTGAATGCAACACTTGCAGCGCTGGCAGTTAAATTTGTGTATGTTACAACTGCGTTTGTGCAATGACTCTCGTGGCGTGGGCCTTCTTTGTATTCCGACTACTAGTGCTACAGTTATAGCGCTATTACTTCTTTATTTTACCGATGCAAATACTTATATAATCCCCACTATAATATTTTACAAATTTGCCATAGGTATCATAAATGCCGTCTCTCTGTCACGCATCTGAGCAGTGGTGACGCAGTTAAATTCGCTATTACGGCCCGCAGGCTGAACTAGCGAATTTAACAACAGTATGCCTGCTCAGAGGGCAGATTCGGCGACTACTTTAGAAGTTATACATATTGACATTAAAATTGAAACGATTTTTGGCCCTTGGAACTTATGGGATAATCAGTTTGGCCTTAAGGCTTGGAAGTTTGGAGACCCCTGCTCTTGAGGATGCTCAATAACCGTATTTGTAATACGAGTTTCAATAGTGCACAAGTCTATGAATATTTAATCGCGGGATGAATGCATTTGTTTGCCATCCACATCTGGGAGATTTACTTAAAGAAAATTACAAAGGTGGGAAGCCTGCGTCACCCAAACGCTCATTGCACACTGTCAGTTTTTCAAGTAATCAAAGGATTTTGTTGTCTTACCAATTAAATGATATGTATATACATATATTTATGCATAAATATATATATAAAGATACACACAAATATGTAATTAGAGATACAAACACATATACATATATATAGACATACACACATACATTTATAGACATACACACACACATATATACAGACACACACCCCTTTAGAGGAGACAAGGAAAATAAACTTCCTTTTTTTCGGTTAGCCAATAGAACGGCTTTATTTCAAACAAATTTCAAAACTTCACCATTGCGACATGTCTGACCAATATTGGTGCCAGATTTGGGGCTAGCAGTGTTGTCAGACGCAATATGAGCGCTGCTATTGGTTCGTTGCCATGACGTCAGCTTGTCACGAGATAATGTTCGGTCCTACCCCACATTAATTTGCATTAACAAGGAGACCGAGTTCTCGGTATGGAGGGGCTTGGCGTACCTCCCTTAAATCATAAAATACACAAAATATAGGCAAACAAAATACACG
>JACJUY010002418.1:48522-66631 GCA_014220935.1 Platorchestia sp. MABIK | reverse complement strand
GCAGCAAATTTTCCAAGCTGCTTTTTGAGAACGTGGCAAATTACTCTCTGGTACACAGACGTGGAACATTTCAGTCCCATTGGTAGCCTAGCAAGTTCAAAATTCCCTTGCTTAGTTTGGAACGCCGTGTATTGCTTGCTTTCCTCATCCAACTCTATTTGATGAAAGGCAGATTTTGCGTCGACAATAGAATATAATTCCTTGCCAGCCACTTCTTCCAACGTTTCCACAATGTTCGGAATGGGATAGTGCTCGTTGACTACTCGCATGTTCACAGCTCGCAAATCAAGGCATACTCTGTGACCTCCGCCAGGCTTCTTTACAAGCACTAGGGGATTCTTCCACACGCTGGTGCTTTCTTGCACAATTCCGCTCTCAACCATTTCCGAGACCTTTTTATCAATGATCTCTTGACTGGTGTACGGAATTCGCCATCCTCTTGTTTGAATGGGTTTGTAATCACTCAACAAAATTTTGTATTTTACACCTTTAACGTGACCAATATCCATTTCATCTGCACTGATTGTCTGATGATATTCTTTGAGAAGGTTTCGGACTTGCTCCTGTTTTTCATCATCCAAGTGACTGAGATCAAGCTCATCAATTTGCTGAAACCGCTTTTCTCTGCAGAGATTTTCTGTCTCGCTGTTCACATCGTTGTTTCCTTCTGCAGTGGAACTCTCATCCGCGGTCTCATAGCATGTTGCAATTATTGCTCCTTCAGTCAGAGCAATTTCTTCAGCAAAGGGGTTAAGCACGGGCATTAGAACATACCCATTTTGCACCTTTGCTGCGGTGGCTCCTACATACGGTGCCCACTTAATTTTAGGCTCTAAAATTACTTCCTTGCCGTCAAACTTCACATCTGCCTAGCATTTCACCATTGTTTGTGTGCGAGGTTTCACTGTAATGTCTTCTGCGAGAATTATCAATGACTCCTCCCCCGTCACACACAAAATCTTTGGAGACTTCGGCCCTGGCACAGAAAACATGTTTACGTACGTGCCAAACAACGATGCCCTACGTTTTCCAAAGTCAATTTTTGCATCGACTTTGTTCATCACTTCTACTCCTATTAGCAGGTCTCCCGGAAATGCATTCTCCGGCACTACANATATCTATGTTTTTAGTCATGATTTCTTGTAAAAATAGCATTAAAAAAAAGCATGGTTTTTTGGTCCCATCTCTATCAATTACCATAAGTAAATATATATTACTACAACAACTATTTGGGGAGTTGAAGGTGATTCACGTGCATTGTAAAATAAATGAAATATCAAAACATGAAACCACAGAAAATGAAAAATTATATACAACTATAGAAAACCATGAATTAAAAAGTATGCTGTTTTATTTTATAATCTGACATGAAAACAAATAATGTAATGTAGATTTTATTCTTGCTGAGTTATTTTCAAACAAAATATTTAAAAAAAACCAAAATATCCACGTTTTTTTTAACCATGGTTTTTTTATAAAAAAAACACGTTTTTTAGAAAAAAAAACAGAACGGTTTTTTTGAGTCACATCTCTAATTGGTGCACAATAAATTCTTTTAAAAATTTGTTTTAATTTATATTGTCAGGGCATGGTATCTGTGAAGGTAGTTTAACTGTAGTAAAATGCAGTCATACAGTGAAGTTATTGTATTGACTGACCTGCTCATTGGTTAGAGCTGATACTTATACAGTAAGAATCACTGATAAAAATTTCATTATACTGAGAACGTTTCGGGCTAAAACCCATCATCAGCTCATTAAAAGAATCTGACATATATCACTGAAATAGAAATGAACATAGATGTAGAAACAGACAAACACGACAACTAAAGGAATTTTAATGAGCTGATGATGGGTTTTAGCCCGAAACGTTCTCAGTATAATGAAATTTTTATCAGTGATTTTTGCTCTTCTATTTTTAATGAAATTGAAGAAAATTCCAGAAAATGTACCTGATTATACAGTAAGCTAGTGAAAGCAAAATGTTAAAGGGATCCTCCCAGGCCCCTGTTGGTCCAATGAGCATTTTGGTCAAATGAATTATCCGCCTTTCATGGAAAATAAAAATTCCTTTCCAAAGAATCACTAATGGAACATTTAAAAACGTTGTACACAAATGAAATTCTGCTTGCTGATGCATTATTTTCAAATTATTCAACTTTGAAGTTATACAAACGTCGTACACAAAAGTGAAGGAACGGACACTTAAATATGCTGTACTTCGGTATTAATGGAACGATGGGTTAGGTTAGGGTAGGTTATGTTAGGTAGGTTGAATAAACTAATCTAAAATAACATAAATCAACCTAAAATAGCTTACCTTAACTTACCCAAACCAAGGCTGCTAGTTTTCCGCGAGGAAGTGGGTGTGTCCCGCCAGAAAAGTGGGCGTGACCCAACAATTCAGAGACTAAGCTACCGACCATATAATGTTATTCTTATCTGAACGTAGTTATTGTTATATCTAAAAAGTAATGCATCAGCGAGCAGAATGTCATTTGTGTAAAACATTTTTAAATGTGTTCCTTTAGCGATTCTTTGGAACAGAATTTTTAACTACCATGAAAGGCCTAAAATCAATATTGACCAGCATTTTTCATGCTTTTGTTGAAAAAGAATCCTTAGGTGGTGGACTATTTGGTCCTAAAATTTTATGGCGAAACGAACACTAGATCCCCACCAAGGAGGTGTAAGGGGACCAAAAATTCCAAATTTTTGACCTCATATAAAAAGAAAACAAAATGAAAAATGGAATATTTTCTATTGTAACTTTGTTTGCAATGCTTCAAGGATTCTAAAACTGTCTTTGGTTTTGTTCTAGCATAAAACTCAATGACATGTTCTTTTGAAATTTCAATAAAAATGAACTAAAAATCCAATATGTCAAATTTTTTTGATAAAGCTAAGGCCTGAATCAAAAAAATAAATAGAAGAAATTGTGTTTCTTTTGAAAAGTTACATATTGTAGTCAAATTTCATAAGAATCAGACTACAAATATAAAATTTCATAATTGAAAAAAATACATTTCTTTTTGTTTTTATTTATTTATTTTTTTTCAAAATACAAATCAGAATGTGAATATGAAGTTATGCATGTAGGTTATTGAAATAAAAATGAAAACAGCATTCAATTACATAAATTGTCCTTATATTACACTTCAACAAAAAATTTTTAGTTTCAACATTCAAAAGAATAAAAGTCATTAAGTTTTTATGCTAGGAAGAAAATAAAGACAGTTTTATAATTCTTGAAACATTTCTAACAAAGCAATATACCTTTCCATTTTTCCCATTTGATTTTTTTATCAAAGCTCAAATCCAAAAATTTTGCTATTTTTATATATTGGTCAAATATCACATATATATAAAATAAAAAAATTGAAAATAATTAAATACAAAATTTCTGAATATATCTTTGTTAGAAATGTTCCTAGGATTCCAAAACAGTCTTTGAATTTGTTCTAACATAACAACTTGATGACTTTTATTCCTATGAAATTTGTATAAAGATGACCCTAAAAACTAATATCTCAAATTTTTCGGAAAAAACTAAGGCCTAAATCAAAAAATTTCATGATTAAAATATGTTTGTCTTGCAAAAATACATATACTGACCAAATTTCAGACCAATCGGATAAAAAAAAAATTTTTCCGGAGGATCCCCTTAAGGAATAAAATTCAGTGAGAAAGATTTATGTTAAATCTCTATTAACCTTTGTAGATTTTGTACGTTATAGATACTCAATAACAGACAAAACGTTTTTATAGCAATATAGCCCAACCAGATTCATGAAACTGGGAAAAGTTTAGAATACTCATCACTTTTGGTATTTGTGAAGGAGAGGACAGTAATTGATTTTCCAATTTTTGCTGCCTAAGCATAATTAATTAGATTGAAATAAACAATTTTTCTTCTATGCACTTTCCGTTGCAAAAAGTATTTAACGAGTTATAGCGGTATGTTAATTTTTGTCTCTTGATGACTGGCATGCACTCGAATAAACAGCTACTAATCGATTTTCGAATTTTTGTAGCTTGAATCATGGTAATTACAGCAAAATAAACTACTTTTCTTCTATGCACTTTTTGGGGCAAATGAGTATTTAACGAGTTATAGCGGTATGTTAATTTTTGTCTTTGATGGCTGCAATGCGCTCGATCATTCGAGCGCGTCGGAAGGGAGAGTCCATTGTAGTCTTCCCCTCAGAACAATTTCTTTCCGCTTCAAACACTAGAGTTGCTTTAAGTAATTTACCGCTATAACTCATTAAATACCCATTTGTGACGGAAAGTGTATAAAAAAAGTTTATTTAGATCAAATTAACTATGTTTAGCTACCAAAAAGTGGAAAATCAATTACTGTCCTCTCCTTCACATTTACCTCACGTTTTTGGAAAATCCTTATAAAATGATGGTGTTGCACTTACTGCTAAAAAAATGTTAGTTTTGGATATGAAATCAAGTAAGTATCTTGTTCAGAGACAACTTCAAGGGTCTTGCTTCAGGGGGGATGTCTATCCAAAACCAATGAAATGGCTGTAATGTTTGTTGTATGGGATCAAGATATATAAAAATTGGCACGCATGAATTTTTGGAAGTAAATAGGGGTTGTTTGAATAACTTTTTCTCACTTTTAACAAGATTTTGTTGACAATAGGGAAAAGAAGGGGGTAAATTTGGAGAAAAATGTGTTCTTTTCAAGAGACAAATCTAAAAGTTATTATTGTAAGGCACTGATTTAGGTGTCATTGGATGCACAAAGAGCTGCTGCATGACGAGTCGGAGGATTGTTTTGATATTCATGATGATTTCTGAGTTGAATGAAAAATATTTATGTAAAAAATTCCTGATTGGAAGATAGTTCATTTTTTTACAGAGTGGCTGTAATGTTCTTTCTATGGGATCTAGATCTATGAAAATTGGCAAACGTAAGTATTTTTGGAAATAAATAAGAGTCATCTCCATAACCTTTCCCGTTTTTGCTATAATTAAGGAGAATAGGGGGCTAAATGATTATTTTTTCAAATATATTTTCTCCAAGTGTTTATGGTAGAGCACTGATTCAAATATCATTGGAAATACAAAGAGCTGCCCTATCCTATCATCTGATTCTTTGAATTCATAATAATATTTATTTATGTTAAAAATCTACAAAAAAATTGATAACTTTTTCAAACATTTTTTTAATATCTTAAAAACTAAATGATTGCGAAATTCAAAATAAGCCTCCGACCCATCATGCAGCAACTCTTTTCGCATCCAATGGCACCTATATCATTGCTCTGCAATAAGTACTTTCTTGCAAAATTGGAAATGACTAATGCAGACAACCCCTATTTAGTTTCAAAAATAAATGTGAACACAAATTTTCATAGATGCATATCCCATAGAAAGAACGTTACTGCCATTTCATTGATTCAGCCAATTTCTGCGTAGATGTCTCTCTTAACACTTTGACTGTGACTACTTGATATCAAGTTCAATGCCAAACTTAAATTTAAAGTCAATTGTAGCAAACTATTTTGAAAAAACAAAAATGAACTGGATCGTGCCTTCATTTAGCTTTGATTAAGTATTTACAAAACTTAAATTTTCAACTACTGGTTGGTCAGCAGCATGATGAAAATTACCTCCGTGTACCACCGGTGGCGCACGTCGCAGTCACAGTGTTAATGTGCCATGGTGGTGCTATTTTTCCCTCATGATTTCTGAATAGCAGCATTAAATCAGTAGCATCAGGTGCTTTATAAATCTCTCATCTGTTTCATCTCTATGGCGCTCAGTATTTCTGCCATTAATTTCTGGATGCTCCAAGCCTAGTCAATATCTTTGTAAGGAAATTTATTGATTCGTTTAGTGTGGGAAGAAATTTGTTAGTGATAATTCTTCAAGTATTTTTTAATATTGAAGGTTGTAATGAGTTCAGCTCTAGACACATGTCAAATCATAATTTTTAATTTTATTCACCACCAATGATATTTCAATGACAAATGTGACATTCTTTGTTATTTGTCTTGTTGAACATCACAGTAACACTCCCATAAGTCTGAAATAGCTTTGCCTGTCTTGAAAATGAATCTGGAGAAAAGTCACCAAAGGAGTAAAAATTAGATACGGCAGCCATGACTTTACTGAGCATAAGCGTAAAACAGCAAAGATCAATAAAGAACACTAAGTATGTAGTGCGGCCGGCACAGTCCGCTCCCAATGACGTAGCGGCGGGAGCCCGGAGTTAAGAAACGGGCCAGCACTGTAACCCTCCGCACTCCTCCAGCTCGCTCCAAGAAGTCTGAGCCAATACACGTACCTTTGAAAGAAAATATAATTTTAATAGTAAATTTAACTACTTTGCAGGGAAACTAAACGTTTTGCTGAAGCAGCTCGCAAAACTTTAGGAAAAGATTTAAGATTACTTTATTTTACGAGCTTGCCGCAGCTAAACAAAATCAGCCCATACAATGGCATTTAGCCAACCAGCTAGACTGGCAGCAAGGCGACAAAAGAGCTTAAGCTTATTTGAGCCTAAAGTTCATAGTTCTATACTCGTATGGCCCAGACAAAAATTAAGTTGTAATATCCGTTCGCACTGGCAATTATCAAGAATAATCGAAGCACTGAGATGGAAAGAGAACAACGCACTGAAATTGCTTCCCAACTCACCATAAAGGACGTGCTTAGAAGGTCGTTCCTCCGTGCAGTTGAGCTCAAGAGACGCGCGCTGCCCAAGGAGTGCCGAGCCATCTCAACACCTCCACCGTGTGAGGCGAGTACAGAAAGGCGCAGAGTCGCTGCTGGAACTTTGCCATGCTGCGTCAGGCCACGGAAGCTCAGAGCTGCCCCGGCTCCAATCTTCGGCTTGGAGCTTCACGAAGAGCTTACATTTTCATAAAGAAGTTCATCTTATCAAAATTGTTGACATCCCATTTTTTTCGAATAAAAATAAANATTTTTTGGTGGAACTCGTTTGCATTCTTATTCTGCAGGCGACTCAAGAAGAAGAAAGGTGGAATCGAGAATATATGTTTCAGAGTTAGGCTTGTTGGTACACAAGCCCAGCACAGGTGTTTACTCTTTCCATAGTGCAATTTAATCATTTTAGTGCGATGAAATTAGCTTAGAAATTGTCATCAAAATTAAACTCATAATTTGCCTATGGCTCGTTTTATTCTACAGCCTGCAGATGATGATAAGTAATGATCTTGTGTTTTCCAGATGTAAATGACACTCAGCCCTCTTGTATATTGAACAATTTCTTTTTATGCACAGTCAACTGATGTTGCAACAGGCACAATGTGAGCAGTATTGTTTCCCACTAACATCAAAATTTTTTCCCCAGTTACCTCTTGTACAGTGTTGCCCAAAATAGGTGTTTTTCAAATCTTTGTGGCCATAATGTGGACATCCCAACAAGTAAACCTAGCTTTCAGGTTTTGACTTGACTGCACTCCAGGTATTTTTTTGGAAACTGCCGTTCTCTAAAATTTAACATGAGAAAGAATTGCATTGGTTGTTGTAGAACCTAACTGATAGCCTTGAAACCATAGAGGTCAAATCTGTATGAGCAATTGAGGGCAAGCCGTAGTTTTGATCAGGACTCGTGATGTGAGTGGCACCCAGTGGAATGGCAGCGCAAGAGCATGATGCTCAATAGAAGTGAAGCAAACACTTATTTTAAACTTCAATGAGACTAGAAAAAGTAAAAATATGCCACAAATCAAATGTAAAAAAGAAAAATAGCAGAGTGCACTGCTCTTATCCTTGATGTGCTGAAAAGAGGGTTAAGAGAGGTAGCTATAACCCCCACTTTGAAATGCTAGGTACTAAACTAAATACAATTGACATTTATCCCTTTCTTCACTTACTACAAATCTATATTAAACAATTGTTCAAACATTTCCATACTTTACCATTGAATTGGATTTTAAGCTTCTGTCTGTAGGGGTTTGTTTGTAGCATTGATGGGAATATACATTTTTTTTAAGGGGTAGAATAATTTCTATTGATGAAGATCAATGATTTTTTTATGGACCTTTAGAATATAATTCATTACTGTGGCAATTTAACCAAACTAGAAGAAATTCAGGTGCTCTCTAATTTGTATCCTGTCATGATATTATATGTAATTTTATTTCTCTTTCAGAAACATTGTGCTTGATATACAATCAGTTCTTGAAAACCACAGTCAAAAAACACAATGGCCAATCCAACTATGGAAGTTAAGACAAAAAGAAAATTTAAGAAGCCTGTAAGTGCTGCTGTTGAGTTAACCACAATGGACAGCACAAAGCGGAAGTTAGAAGATATGGAGACGGACAGCATATCGGAGGAGGTAAAGTCTTTGGCTTCATTTTCTGTTTTCCCATTACATCTAAAATGTGCTCAACTATTGTGTTCTAAAATGTGTATCTAGGTAGATATTGTGTAATGGAGCTCAATAATACTTTGCAAGCATATGCTTAAAATTGAATTTATAATTGTTTTAACTAGTGTTGTAATCATATATGCAGTTGGTGCTTTGTATACTGCAATAGATTTCAATTTAACACTGTAGGGGGTTCTAATTTAGTGCATTTTCATACCATATTTGACTACAAGCAAGTTGTATTTTTCATAGATTGTAGCTGACCTCATCTTGATTCTTGTGTGAATTTAGTGGCTTTTAATATATGAGATATAATGGAAACACATTTAGGCACCCAAAAAAAGTACTGTCAATGGATCTGAAGCAATTTGTGCTCCCAAGGGGCAGATTGAGGCCCTGAGCTGAAAGTCGAGTATTTTTTGTAGAAATAGAATATTTTTTGTAGAAATAGAAGATTTTTTTTGTAACAGTCTATATTTTTCAATTCTTGGATACTTTATTGTGCACTTAACAGTTTATTTGTTAATTTTAGCACATTTCCAAAAATACTGTTTCTCACATACTCAATTTTCCAAAGTACTGCTTCTCTTTGCATGATGTGGGAACACATTTGTATAATTTTCTGTTCCCTTAATTCTGTAATTTTTGGTGCTTTCCTCTTGTGAAACATCATTATTGTGGCTAGGTAAACAAACACTTGAGTTATTATCTAAACTATCATACTTTTAAGTATTAATACAGTGTTTGAATTTTCTTGATCATTATGTGCTTTTTGTGATTTGTTTGTTTTGGCATTTCAGGGTGCTCCTGCGGCCCCAGTGTTCCCTGCAGACAAGACCCGTAAACTCTACCACATAGAAGAGCGCAGAGTGCGCATACCTCAGCACAGGTCAGTGGTGCTCTTATGGGGAGTTGACTTTCCATTTCTCAATATTAAAAAATATGGTAATGTATAGGTATTTGCTGAAATTTAAAAGTAAAAATTAGGATCATGTTATTTTAATCGAAAAAAGGATGTCATCGTTTCCACGTGTGCTGTGCAGTTACCCTGGAAACAGTCTCCTTTGAAAATTGTTTGTACAAGGATAATTCCATCTCTGTGTCCTTAGGTTTTAATTGATAATGACTGTTGTGCAGAATGACTCCACTAAGAAATAACTGGAAGAAAATTTATGACCCGCTAGTCACCCACCTGAAGCTCGCCGTCAAGTTCAACCCGAAGTCAAAAGTGGTTCACATAAAGGCAAGTACAACCGTGTGGAATGAAGTGTCGCGTCTCTATCTGCCCTCTTCATTAGGATGGTGGTTGTTTGCCAGAGTTAGATTTAATAATAAATAATTTAATAAATGAAATAAAAATAACTTGGAAATTCTGGAAAACTGGGTATTATTGTGATTTTATGATATGTATCATTTTCCTGTGGATTGTATTAATTTATCTTAACTGCTAGCACTTAGCTTCTTTCAGTTTTCATGCTGTTGCTAATTTTTTCTTTCTTCTTCCTAATGTGTTGTACAAATGAGATGGGTATCATGTTTGGAAACACACCTTGTGCATAGATTCCCTATTTTCTAATGTGCATTCTAAATGGTCCCTTCTTTTTCCTCCGTGGGAAGAACATCTGTGCAATTGAAGAGAGCCTCGAGCTCACATTAGCTATTTCACTACTTGTGATGTCATGTTTGTCATCAATCAATTCAAGTCTATGCCTTGTTGAAAATTTGGTTTCTATCTATTTATCCAAGGCTGACGTATTGCTTGGGTTTACATTTTTTTTGGTTTCATTTTGATGGGTGGTGCATGAAAGCATGGTCTTCAATGTTTCTTGATGAGCAGTTCTGACTTTCTTTTAAATACTTGTTCAATTAAACCATCTGTGTATATAGAAACGCATTTAAATCAGTTATGTACTTTTGTACTTTGGCCATATCTAGTATTCTCTATGGTGGATAACTTGGTTTTTACGTGTAGGTAGATCTTGATTGTAATTTTTTGCAATTTTGAGGAGAATTTGAGAACGTTTGTAATTTAAATATTTTCCACCACAGGAATGTCACATGTCGGATTTCAATGATTGATAACAAGTTTAACTACACATCCGTGATCACTGACTCGTTTATAACAAATTGAAGGCCTAAGATCTATTTTTGTAACTTGCCTGGCAATGCTCGAGTGCTGTTTCAAAAGAAAACAATTTTTCATCCTTTGTATTAATTTCAAAAGCCTGCATGAAATTAGCAGGCAGTGTCTTATTCTCAACATGGCTGCCTACGTTCAGTGGTGAGCAGATTAATAGTTGAGTTTATGTGTACTCTTTTAAAAAACTAAACATTTATTTTTCATATGGTTTTATTCAAGTAATTCACCAAGATTTTCATGGGTGTCTGAACGCTTGAATGGCCTGGGAATGTTTCAGAGGAGGAATGGGGTGAATAACATCATCTGATAACTAATAGCAGCATACCCAGTTTTGATGCTATTCCTTGCTTTAATTCAGGTGATTAATTCCGAGTGATATTAAGAGAAAAATATTACGATATTTGATGGTTCACAGCACGGTTTTACTTCTCTGACTTGGCAAAATGTGGTATTAGTGAACTTATTTACAGCGCGTAAAGATGGACCTTTTAACTCTTATTGAGTTACAGGCATGGTTTGCTCTGTTTCTTAGGGTCATTTTAATCTACAAACTCAAACCCTTTTTTACTTATCTAATGGTCTGTCCTGTCCATCATGAAGTCCATTGCCATACTTTGTTACTTAGCTGTACAGAGTACTTTGTTTACTCATTTGTCTTTCAACTTCGCTTACACATTTTTCTTTTTTACTTTGTTTACGCAGTTCTCTTTATACTTAGTCTACTGATTTCTTTTTATACTTAGTGTATTGATTTCTTTTTAGACTCTGTTAACTGATTTCTGTTTATACTTACGCATTTCTCTGTGTTGTAATACAGACAACACAACACACAGAAGAGGTCTCCAGTCTACAGAAGGCGTCCGACTTCATCCAGGCGTTTGTGTATGGCTTCGAAGTGGACGACGCTCTGGCCCTCATCAGGCTGCATGACCTCTACCTCGAGACCTTCGATGTCAATGATGGTGAGGGGAGCGAGATCTGTGCTCTTCAGGGTTACCTAATCAGTCTTCATTATGATCTCAGTCCTCAGTTGTTTTTAGATTGCCATTGAGAGCATTCAGCTTCGCAATGTCATGGTCTTTTTATGACCAAAATGTTCACCTTTTTTTTTACCTTCGAGTGCATTCAGCATCGTTATGTCATTCGACAATATACTGACTGAATTCCGTTTTCTTGACTGGCTTTTAAAGAGAAGGAATGATGATCGATGCATGGCTCTGTCACCCCAGACTTGCCAGAGTGAAAATGATGGCAAGAAAAAGCCAGTCTTGTATTCCTGCGGTGACCGTACCACGTACTCATATTGTCTTCATGCTGTCAAGATATGAAGATTATTTCCGTATATATTTGGATGTTGTGATGTAATAAGCAAGCACTGTCTGTCTTTTTTTAATTCAAAAACTGTGAGTGTTTGTTCGAGGTTTAGTTTGACAGCTGGACGCTGCGTTCAGTGTACTGAAAATTGTAACGTGCCTGTGTAAGTATTTTGAGCATCTTTTTTCAATTCATCTTGAGAGAAAATGAAGTGTTTCAGAATTACAACCTTATTTGTCACAATTCTTCACTTCGGTGTAACTGGGAAAGACGCGTACAATGTGTAAGTAAAGACGCATCATTGTTCATTTAAAGACGGATCATATATGTAAGTAGAGATTCATCACTATGTGAGTAGGGACGCATCATTGGTCATATATGTAAGTGAAAAAGCATAATTGGTAGTTTGTTTTAATAAATACTCATATAGGAAAGTAAAGAAGTATTTTTTATGTACGTAGAGATGCATCATTCACGTAAATAAAGTCGCATCATTTCCTAGAAATGAGGCATATTTCAATTAGTATAAGTAACACTTGACTGTTACAGTGAAGCTGAGCCTGCAAGGGGACCACATGGGCCGAGCGGTGGGCCGCATAGCAGGCAAAGGCGGCAAGACGCGCTTCACACTCGAGAACGCCACCAAGACCCGACTTGTGATCGCAGACTCACGCATACACATCCTGGGGGCTCACCAGAACATCGCCGCCGTCCGCAGGGCCATCTGCAACCTCATTCTCGGTCAGTTTTACTTCTTGCTTTTTTTTTTGCCTCGATTAAACGTGGCTATTTTTATAGGTGCTCATTTTCGGTCAGACTTCCGTGTTGCTGTGTTTTTTTATCTATCGACTAAGCGAAGCGTGGTTATTTTTGTAGGTGCTTATTCTCGGTCAACCTTCAGTGTTGCTTGTTTGTTTATTTTTCATCTCTCGACAGGACATAATTTGGTTTTGTAGGTGTATTTTTGGCTCTCGACTTAGGATTTGGTTTATAGGTGTCTTTTTGATCTTTTTATTAGATCCATGATTTGATTTTGTATGTGCCATTTTGGCTCTCTCGACCACACATGATATTTTTTATAGGAGCCTTTCAAGTGCAGGATGTTTATTGTTATGTTGTACGCTCTAGCGGGTCTGGCGCCACTAGTGGAGATTACGTTGGGTAGGCTCTAGATAAGTCTTCAAGACTTCTATTTCGTGCGCCCACTTTACTTCTATTGGTTTTCATGCCTTCTTCGCTAACTCGTCTCTACATTTTCTTCTTTGTAACTCACTGTTTAAATGCGGAGGGTATCGTATGAGGGAACGCACTTCGAGTATAGATTTCACGTTTTCTTTAACCGATATTAGGCGGTCCCTGCTCTCTTTGAATTGCCTTCCGTCAGACCAAAGCTGACACACCACGGCACTAAAACGTTGTGGTGATCCTCACCCCCCCGCAAATTCCTAATATAAGACCTATATATTTATATTACGCTGTAATTTCGTCTGAGTATCGAAAACGGAGGGGAAAACCCAAAAATAATAATAATAATAATAATTCTTTTCAATATATCGCCTTTCTTCTCTTGAAATCTTCTTCACTTGCGGCTAGGGGGCTCAAACTGGCCAGTGTGTGTACAGTAAGGTTTGCACTATTTGCACGTGTCGATTTTGTAACTTTTTCCGTACTTTATTTCGTTGAGAATAAACCTATAGATTTTAGTGTGAGAAATTAATCAGTGCTATGTGTACTTTTGGGTTGCTGTTAGTGATAAGAAAAATATAGTGGTGATTACGGGACACGGAGGTATGATATCGTGGGAGAAGCAAAATTATTTTATGCTTTAATTATGAACTGGACTTGAGTAAAGAATGAAGTGGAATGTATGTGTTGAAATGCATAGAGGCACGAATATGTTTTGTAAACTCAAAAGCTTTTGCGTGTGAAGAGTAGTTCACGCCAGGGGTAAAATGCGATGGCCCAAGCTTTACATCCTTAGCTTCCCAACACTCAAATTGTTAAGGGAAAAGTTTTCTAAGATAATTCCTGTCTTTACCCTGAAATATCAGCAAAATTGCCGTAACTTTTTTTCTGCATAAGCAGGTGCTTTCTTCCTTTTTAAATTGAAAAAAAATTATGCTTTAAAAATGTATGCCTCAACGCAAAAAAAAAATCATTGAAAAATCTGAGAAAAGATGTTAATTTATTTTTTGCTTAATTTTATTGTAAATACATGTGCGTATAAAAAACTTGCTCAAGTTAAATGAAAAAGGTATTAAATGTATTGCGTAGACCATAAAGCTTACACTGAGTGGATGTCAAAAGTAAATTGTACGCGTCAAACTTCTGGAATGTCTAAAAACATTGTTTCAGGAACCCTATGAATTGCCCTAATTTTGTCATTTAGTTTAAATTATTTCTCTACTAGTTGAATCACTCTGAAATTTTGTCAATTTCCCTAAACTGGAAGCTCTAGCCATCGGGGAATTGGAGTTCCCGTCAAACGGCAATGGGTTAAGGTGGGAGGCATTCCTTTCATTGAACAAAAAAGGTTTTTAGTTTTCTACGGACAATTTTTTAGCTTCACTGCTGTACTGTTTTTCAGCTTTAATTATTTGCTTAAGCTTTTGCTTTAGAATTATTCTTAACTGTTTCAATGCGCTCGAGGCCTTTTGTGGGAACACTTTTTTTTGCGTAGATTCCCCATTCCCTAAACTCCATACTATATGGTACCTCCATCCTTCCTCCCATCGGAACAAATTTGTTGTGGTTAGGGAGGCTGAAACCTACATATTTTCTAATCTCATGAGAAGTTGATATAATTATTTTGTATTTGTTGATGTGGACTCGATCACGCAGGGTACGTGCTGCAATTATAATTTTCCCAGCAGAGAAATTGTCAAGTGCTTCCAAGTGAGTTCCCCTCAGGGGGATACAACTAATGCATCTATGGGAATTAGCGCTCCCAGGGGGACAATGTGAGGGCCCGAGCTAAAGGTTAGGTAGGCTTTCTTTTTTGTTAAAATAACATTGGTTTTTGTTTTGTTACGGACCAACTATTTTTCGGTTCACTGCTGTCCTGTTTTTTTCAACACTTACTACTTTCTTCTTCAACTTTGATCTTGTTTCATGAACTTCTTTCTCATCTTACTGTTTCTATGCCCTTTCTGCATAGATTCCACGTTCCCTTAACTCCATACTAAATGGTGTCTTCTTCCTTCCTCTCTTTGGATCTCATTTGTTGAGGATAAGGAGGCTTAAACAAATAATCTAATCGAAGAGAGTTTATAGTTCGATTTGAGTAGCTGAATTGTTTTCACTGTGGCATCGTGTGCTTATGTATCTGTTTCCCTTTACAGGAAGCCCTCCATCGAAGGTCTTCGGAAACTTGAAGGCGTACGCTAGCAAAATTAGCGACAAGTATTAAAGAATGTGACGGACGTGATCTTATTGTATTCTTCCACCTTTTACGCTTCGTTGGCCCTATTTAGACAAGTTTTCCTTCTTATGAAGAGATTGGAGTTCTTTATTACTGATCCTAAAATTATTTAGCTTGAATACTTGACCTCAAAAATTGATGACCTGTTTAGTGGACTAGAAAACGGTATCTCATGCAACTCGTTTGACGATCATTCGTAAATTATTCGTTTCAGATGCACTAAGCTTCTTTCATCGGGTTCTTTGATATGATATAGGAAATGCAAGCCTGAGCCTATTAGGCATCTCACACTTTGAAAGGTTTGAACAGAATTCTATACACCTAGGTTTGTTCTTCGCGTAGCTATACAATGAGCAGAGGATGCGGCCTTCGAGCTCTCAACTTTTCATGCCTGTCACTAGTGCATGAAGCAATTTAGTTCCGACTAGCTAATGTATGAAGAGTTTCTAGCAATATTTTCTCATGACAATTCGGTATCTCCACCATAATAGATGGGCAGGCCGCTGAAATCCTCTACGGGTTTTTGGCTGTCCTGTGCTTGCGGGTGGCTCTGTAGATCATCTTTCAAATATCAACTGGGGCTCTTATAAGATGACAATAGTGTGGGTGGCAATTAAAGCGGTTTCTATGATGGCTGCTGCTGTTTCCGTAGTGATGAGTGTGACAAACTTTGAACAACGATTATATGGTGTGCTTTTGCTGAACTGTTGTGAATTTTGTACTTCTGAACTGTGAGATCTATTGCGCGATATAGTACGAATTATTGAAGCGCTAGCAAATCAATGCTAATACTACTACTACTTGCTCGACATCTCCGAAACGACATCGAAGGTGCTAACCCTTATTGCACTTCGTTGCTGACTGGATTATTAGTCCAGGCCGAGTTAAATTACGTTAGAAAGTGTTGTCTACAATCCGGTGTTCGCGCATCATCTTCCACCGACAACGCATACAATGCGTAACTAGAAAAAAACTACGCGACACAAAATATACAGCCACGCGTCCTCTGCAATCCGGAAAAAGCTAGAGATTCAAAATTTTAGCAGAACAATAAAAAGCAATGAGTCACAGAGCCGAGTGTATTGGTTTACGCGGTCTCCTCGGTCTTGAGCTTAGCCTTGCCGTTGGTTACTTTGATGTTGAGCTGCTCGGCTCTGTTCTGGATGGCGACGCGCTTCTTGGAGGACACTCCGTGAGCGATCTCGGCAGCGTAGATTCTGTGCTGCATCATCAAAACCTCCAGCTCCTGCAATAGAAAAATATTTTTCATTAGATTCAAGTCGAAAACTCGCTAAAAATGAAAGAAAAGAAACTGAAAAACTTAGCCATGAAAGAAGAGAAACGTTAACGGCATTGAAGCTGGAGGGGCAATCTAATAAACATGCAACACGCGCTTTGTTTCAATTCTTTTTCAATCTCATTCAATAAGAGATACAATACGATTCCAAACCAGATAGTAGATAAGTTGAACCTCCAATCAGAATTTCTGTTCCAATCGTGGTTTTTCATCTTCGAAGTTCCTCCAGTTAAAATTAATTCTTTCCAATCAAAATTTTCGCTGGAATTAAGATTATACTTCACCTATGTAAACATTTCAAAATTTCAATCCCATTATGCATTTAATTAGTCATTTATTTTTTTTGCCCTGCTAAGTGTCATTCTGTTTGAGAGAATTATAAAGAATCTTGATCAAAAATGCGAAATTGTTCTGAAACTAATGAATCCGGATTGGAAGAGTTGTACTGCATCTTGCAAACAATTCACTATTTTCAACCACCTCGAGCTTTTATCTTTCAGAAATGATCGAAGTTAACACTTTATTTAATCAACTAATTCATTTGTTGAAGTAAAATTTCCGTCAGAAGAGGATAGGTTCTAATGCTAGCATTCTGTTCTCAATCTCGCAAGACTCGTGCGCAGTTGCTAGCGTATATGCTACAATCTTAGCCAACTAAACAACTCCCTTTTCAGAAATTTAACTGTAGCCAACCATTCAATCTCCCCGGTACCATGACCACTCAAGTGAACCCACATTGCAATTCGGAGGAAAACCCGTAAACTTTATACACTACTGAACAACCAATTAGATCAAAGGGTGCCCAGCATAGCAACTCATTACAAATAATCTCAAGTCTCCTTTGAAGTATAAAAAAAAAGATCTAAAATCTAAGAATCTTGACACTTTGACTGCGACGTGAGCCACCGGTGGTACAAGGAGGGAATTTTCCTAATGCAACAAGCCGACCTGCAGTCACTAACTCCCTTTTCATGAATTTTCATTTACCGAGCTATATTTCCCTCCTAGGAGAGGTGGCTAAGTGTCATTGACATGGTACTTTTACAGGGATGATTACGTGATATGGGTTCATCAGGCCCCTAATCACGCCCGAGCTTTAAGGCCTTATTTTCCTCTCGTTTGGTGCCCAGGTGACATTCCTAGATGACCGTGACCACACTGCAGGCTACGACCCTAATTTGCCTCGTCAGCGTTTTCACGCCAACTGCTGCGCTACCACAGGGTTCGAACCCGTGCAGGAAGCACAGAACACAATGCTTTGAGCACACAGCCACTGCAAAGCCCTTTTAATAAATGCTCCACCAAAACTAAATGAAGGCACGATCCAGTTAATATTGGCTATTTTCAACACTGCTTACTACAATTGACTTCAAATTTGAGTTGAATAATAACTTGATTTTTACCAGCCGCAGTCAAATTATTATAAGCATCCTCTAAAGCCCTAAAAATCTCAATAAACCCTCCTCAAAAACCCAAAAATCTCAATAAACCCTCCTCAAAAACCCAAAAATCTCAATAAACCCTCCTCAAAAACCCAAAAATCTCAATAAACCCTCCTCAAAAACCCAAAAATCTC
>JACJUY010002418.1:11989-47446 GCA_014220935.1 Platorchestia sp. MABIK | reverse complement strand
TCTATAACCCAAAAATCTCAATAAACCCTCCTCTATAACCCAAAAATCTCAATAAACCCTCCTCTATAACCCAAAAATCTCAATAAACCCTCCTCTATAACCCAAAAATCTCAATAAACCCTCCTCTATAACCAAAGAATCTCAATAAACCCTCCTCTATAACCCAAGAATCTCAATTAACCCTCCTCTATAACCCAAAAATCTCAATAAACCCTCCTCTATAACCCAAAAATCTCAATAAACCCTTCTCTATAACCCAAAAATCTCAATAAACCCTTCTCTAAAACCCAAAAATCTCAATAAACCCTCCTCTAAAACCCAAAAATCTCAATAAGCATCCTCTGAAATTCAAGAACCTCAATAAGCAACCTTATAATCCCAGAATTTCAATCAGCCTCCCCTAGAGTGCACATACCCGCATGTTGTGGAAAAAGACCCACTAGAAGCCATTGCAAATACTTTTCTTACTCAGCAAATACTTCTCTCAGCAAGTAAATAATCTCAATACGGGTTCCCTAGAGAGCACTTACCCGCAAGTTGTGGACAAGGACGCGCTTGAAGCCATTGCGCATGAAGTACTTAGTCTTCTTATCGGAGCCATAGCCGATGCTGGGCATGAGCCGGTTGCCACGGAAACGGCGACGGACAGGGTTGTCGATACCCCTTGGTTTTCTCCAGTTGTCCTGAACGAATAAACCAATTTATTAACTGTCCCATTATTTTACTTCCCGTGACATGCAAGATGTGAAAAGAAGTTTAATTCAAGATAAAAACTTTTCTGTAATAATTGAAAAGTTACAACACCATTTCTCTATTTTTTTCAAATGCTTTTTATTCACATTGCCAAAAAAGTTAACATTAGTTCAAACGAATAGCTATTGAAAAAAATATTGAGCATCCAAAACGATCCACTAATATTACTTTAGAAATTTGGGTTTACAAGTTCTCCAGTGTTAAATTTTGTGGAGAAAGGAATGCTAAATAATTTCTTCACTGCAATGATTACTTCATTAGCTACGTTAACATACACCTAAGAAATCAGCGGTAGATTAAATCACTAACAAAAATTGGGAAAAATGAACTCCGTATCAGCGTACAAGCAGCACAATAGCACAAACAATGTAGACTGAATTCAATAAAATAGAAGTCAAAAAGCTTCAACAGCTTCACAAACAATCCATTTTTAACTGACAATAAGAGAAACTCAAACACAACTGGAAATAAAAAATAGCCTTAAACCCACTAAAGGGAAATTGTCTTCCATTCAAGTGAGCAAGCTACTCCCATTCCAGCATAGAATTTTGAGTAACAGACCCAGTAGATACATTTTGAATTTCTACAGAGAAAATGCTACCACCAGTCACTCGGCATTTATTAGGATATGAGCAATATGGTAAGCTTGTGTGTTTTGGTTTATTATTAAGCATAACAAGAATTTTCCATTCCAATTCCTTTTTACTTGGCACAGGTAAACCTAACTAAAGTATTTTAGTGTGAAAATTCCAAACACAGCAAAATCTTGAAACTGACTTGAACTTTTACACTGAACTTCAATTTAGTGATAGTTCATAGCAAATTCTATCAAAACTTTGTTATAAATTTTTCTTAATTTAGAAGGCCTCATACCCACTACTTGGGCAACAGTTTTTATGGCCTAATTTTACCCAATATTTTGTACTTCATAGGACTTCAGGCTTAAAAAAAAAACACGAGAGCCTAAAGTTGATTATGTAGCAACTGTTCACAAGGATGGAGCAAATACTTCAATCATTTCATACATTGGTTCTTTGCCAAGTGTCAATGCTAAAAATAAGATTTCCAACAATAAAATGAAGGGAACATTTTAACTATACCTTAAGTTTGTAGAATTTGTCACAATGGTGACGTGAGAACTTCTTTGTCCTCTTCTTGACGACCTTCCGTGTGTTCAATGGGATAACTTTAGCCATTGTGATTCTGGAAAACAAAAAACAATTATCCAATCAGAGCTGCTTGTATCATCCCATGCTTTGGGAAGTATATTTTAATATAAATTAGGCTACATTCAGAGGCATTGCACAGCATGATCAACTCTCTCAAAGCAGACATAAGACAAATCAACAGAAGAAGCCATACTAAGTTTCAAATTCTATATTATTTTACAAGTTTTAGCCTCCCTTAACAATGACGAAGATGTTCCATAAGAGAAAGGCACCACTTAGTACACAGTTGAGGGAACGTGGAATCTAAGCACAAGGTGCACAGAAACAGTAAGCAAAGAAAAAAGTTCATGAAACAAGAAAAAGTTAAGAAAAAAGTAGGAGCTGAAAAATAGGACAGCAGTGAACCGAAAAAAGACGATTTGTAACAGAACAAAACCCTATTTTATTTAAAAAAAACCTAACTAACCCTTAGCTTGGGCCCTCACATAGTCCCCCTGGGAGTGCCAATTCCCATAGATACAACAGTTGTGTCCCCCTGAGAAGTTCCAATTCTATAAATAAATGAAACTACATTTCTAGAAAAAATTATTTAGGAGCAATATCTTTTCATCAATTTTTTGGGAGCATTTGGAAGCATTTTTCATCAAGAACTGTAGAAAATTTTCCTGCTGCTCATATAAAATGACTCAGAAAATTGACTACAACTACAAGATAAATTTGCTTGCTGTAAACATCTGAAATTTCTTGACAATTGAGGAGGCATACAATAATGTTTCAAAACCATCTAAATTCTACATGCCACGACAAAATTGTAAGACAAGCTATGCTTTCTTTAGAGAGTACCAACAAAGCTGTGATAGCAGAACTAATTTTTCATCTCCACAACACCAAGAAACAATACATGTTCTTTTTTCAGCATTCAGAATGTATATTCCCATATAAGTATTCTACTATTACTTTGAGAAAATTTCAATTACTTGCATCTTCAATAACAATTGGTGAATGAAGGTGAAATTATCCACATGAAATACAGATAACTGCACGTGTTGAGCAGAAAAACACGACTGACAATATTAACAGAATCTATGCCTACCTCTTTACTGCTCTTGAGCAATTAATGCATTCAAATTCAGAACTAAAATTTAAGTCACATAAATGTAAAATTTCCACATCTTTGTAATCACAGCTTGTTGCACTGCCATACAAACATGTACATTACTAGCTAAATTTAAAATTATTTCTCATCTACATAGGAAGTTGAACAAAATTCCAAGACTCAGCTTGTATTTGAAACAAGAAAATGGACCAGCCACTGAACAGGCATTATCAAATGCATTTCATTCTATAGTATTCACTTGCTTTTGCTGTCAAATTTTATCCTTCCACTAGCACTTTCCAAATCTTTGCCACATGCTACACTTTCATGAATTCAAGCCAATACATAGCATAAACACCCTGCCAATAGCCCACATTTGATTTTTTTTTACACACAAGCATTATGAATTAAATAACAAGTCCAAATTACAAGACACTGGAAATGATAAACTTTCAAACTGAATGGAGAGACTTTCACAGTATACTACGGAAGCAGTTCCATACTCCACAGAGTGGGAAATTAGAATTTATTCATAATTAAATGTCATCAAATGTTAGAAATTCAACACTGAACACCATTGTGTTTATTATTTGCCAAAATATTTCCATTTATAGAATGAAAAGGGCATTATCAAAATATTATTTCTAAACAATCAATATTCCCAAAATCAACATTCTTGTCAAAACGCTGGGTCAATTTCATGAACCCTGCGTAGACTCGACCTATTAATCAAATGTAGAATTTCACCGTCTGGTCATAGCTATCCAAGCTCAAACAGTATCCAAAACCTATTTACTTCACCCACAGCCTTATGAATATTGTTCCAATCAACCAAGTTATATACACACGAAATTCAATATAAGCCCAAAGGATCCGAGAGCTCAGACACGCAGGGTTTAGATGTCTACCGATTTGGTAACTGCATGTGAAAAATATCCTTATAACAAAGTTATTTGTCAACCCTTGAAACGTCAAAAAATTGGCACCGACTGGCTTCTAATACCGAACTAAGAATAAGAAAATATCTTCCACTTTCATGAACCTGAATATTAGTGATAAATTTCAAGATGCAGAAAAGAATTCACTACAAATAATACCACTATATACTTCAACATGTATAAATACATTTATCACAATACAAACTCTAAAATTCACGCGGACACTCACTCGCTCAGGAGGAACGTTTACACAAAAACAACAGAATGTTGCCACATGTAAAACAAGAACTCAACTCTCGAACGAGACAAGCATGAGCCCTAGCTGATGAGACGACCTCTTATATCGACATATATTCGATTTGTGTTTTTCACATACAATTAAATTTCCATATACAAACAAAAATAATATAATAATAAGAATTGAGGTAAAAATTCTCAAATTCATAAATAGGATTCGTAATTGTTTTTTAGAGAAATGGGCATTTATCTTCAAACACTGTTGTTAATTGTCGTAGTGGTATTTTAAGTATCAGGATGCAACTTGCTCATACTTGCACACAAAATATGAGATATATTATGCTCGACAATTTAGGCCGAATTCATAAATTAGTATGTTACAGAAAGTTAATGTCTCTCTCTAATAATTGCAGTTCTGCCAATAAGACTAAGCGATAATGTGATTTGCTGCTGTACTTTCGGAAATTTTTAGGACACCAAACGAGCAAACAGTCATTCATTTCTGCAGATTTGCCTTTCAACGTTTTACTCAAGTTGAAACAACATCTCTATTACAATAGAGTTCATAAGTTTGTTATATCAAATATTTTTTGTTGGAAAATGTTGAAAGAAAATTTTTTTGAAAGGTTGGAATTAATAAGACGTAGGAATTAAGTCTAATTTTTATATGTGTAGACGTGTTATGAGCTGTTGGGGTCTACCTGACCCACTGTTTATTCAAAACTAAGTTAAAACGCGCCAGAAATTCCTCTCTGAAAAACAAATTTTCGCAATTCTATTTCTGAAAGCAGCATCCTAATTCTCACATTCTTACCCACTGACAAAGGTTTCTCCTCCGTACCAACATATTCTTTCACACAGTACTCTGTGAGAAGTACTTTTTACTCACCGTGTTTCAGTGGTTAAAGCATCACTCTTCTATGAAGGTGTCGAGGGTTCGAATCCCTGCGTTGCGCGGTGATTTCCCCATTGGGTATAAGGGAAGACTCAAGCACAATACCCCACTCAACCCAGGTATCGGAAATGGGTACTGCCTTTACGGGGGAAACCGTCATGGTGTCCTAAATATAGTGTTAGTTATAAGGCATTTGAAAAACCAATGCACAAGATGATATGTATCAGGCTTGATTGGAAATAAAGCATCCTTAGATGCCGATGTTTTGCTTGAGAAAATGTTTTGATACATTGCCGAATTCTAATCGCCGTATCCTAACGAGAGTATGATTTCAATGGGTAATGGAGACTGGCAGGATATAAAAAGTAGGCCTGGCTTTTCTATATATTATAACAATGTTGAATAGATGCCCCTCTGGTTCATCTCATGAGAGATTATATTGATCATCGGCGCCAATGTTGCGAAAAATTTTGATATGTTCTCTATTACTTTGAATTTTTAATTTACATATGCATCAATGAGCAAACACTCACAAGGAATGCAGTTACAAGGTTTGGAATTTAATTTGACGAATACTGCTCGAGCATCCCATACATTACAAAATGTATTGGACAAAACTTGTCAATGTTGTGTATTCAGAGGACTTCAAGTTTGCAACATAACCCTTATACACTCTAAATGCCAATAATCCATGGATTCTTTTTTTAAACTGCGAACCAGCCTTAAACTTTCCCAAATTTAAGCAACGAACTTCCAGAAAGACGATACTCGAAATTGAAATCTATCACTATCGAAACTAATAGATAGCAGATTATATCCACGCCGCTTTCATTGAAAGTTTAGGGGTTTTTTCCAAGTGAAGACATGTTTTTAATCCCATTTTTTTTTTAAATTTTATTCGTGCGTGATGAACCCGGCAAATTTTATTAAACGCGTTTATTTTGTATATTCTAGGTACTTAATTTACGGTTTCATGGTTGAATGAGAAAAATTAACACATTTTTTCCATCACATTACTAAAGCAATCTCCGAGATCGTGATTCCGTATATAAATGGAATCATTACTAGCCTGAAAGAGAGGTCTATTGGTAGAAATTCATACATGAACAAATCCTGCAATGACATTTTTTGGGAGGGCTGTAACGAAATTCCTCTCACGATGAGCCTATAAATATTTAATGGAATATTTTCATTCCCGCCTCAACTTGTGGGGCTCTGGTTGTGAAACAAACATCGGCATCTACGGATGCTTTATTTCCAATTGAAGCATGATACATATCACCTTTTACATTGGTTTTTCAAATGCCTTATAACTAACACCAGGACGCCATGACGCTTTCCCCCGGTCGAAGACCGGTACCCATTTCAGACACCTGGGTAGAGTGGGGTATTGTGCTTAGAATTTTTCTCCTATACCCAACAGAGAAAATCGCCAACAGCGCCGAGACTCGAACCCGGGTCTCCCCACACGGAGTCAAGTCCGCTACACACACGGCTATGACGAGCACTGAACCGTACAAGCTCTTTGTAATTTGAGTAATGTGAGCAATAATGATGAACAATCTACGGCTATTCTGATGATGCTTAATCACTCAGCGTTTCCTTAAAATTTTGTGTTTTTCTCTCACTCATTCAAGTTTAGACATGAGACACGGGTATTACGATACCCATCTGTAAGTAACAATCAAGGATTAATGTCAAGATATTTTAAAAACCAATGTTTCAAAGATTTCATAAATAAACTTTATTGAAAATAAACTTTTTTTCTCTTTCTTTTGTATTGGACGAAGTTTGAACGCAGCGTCAAGCATCTAACAAGATTGCATATAAAAGCTCTGCAAACAGGGTTGCGAGTAAAGAATGTAGACCGTCAACCTACTATCAACCGACTGGCCCATAGATGGAATTTGAATAAAGTTAGTGGGGCCGATTGTGTCCTGGAGCGCAATCACGAAATTTTAATTTCTAAATTAGTGTACGGAAAATTAAACCGTATAATTTCCCTGAGAGCAGTAGTTCTATTAGATGTTAGTTCAAGCCTCCCTAACCGTAAAATCAGAGTTCCAAAGGCATTATTTAGGATGAATATAAGGGAACGCGGAATCTACGCAGAAGGAGCATAGAAACAGTAAGTTGAGAAAAAAGTTTATGAAACAAGATTAAAGTTGAGGAAGCAAGTAGTAGGTGTTGAAAAATAGGTCAGCAGTGAACCGAAAAAAGGTGGTCCTTGACAAAACAAAAAGAAGGCCTACCTAACTCTCAGCACAGGCCGCAGTAGTTCAGAACAGATTTTCTGCTCATGGATGGTTTACTGAGCAACAGCCACAATTATTGAGACACATCTCACATGCTGTCCTTTTTTTCGTACAAATAACGGAAAAGAAGCCTCACTTAATTTTTCATGCGACGCATTCGTACTTTCACGTACTCAAATGTTCAATATTTTTTACTTGTACCAATAATCGATGAATTATTGCTGCTTAATTGAAAAGTAGTAGCCGATCATTTTATTAGCGCCCTTAGATGCCGGCGGTGTTCATGAAAGGTCTAATATGTAATAGCCTCAGCTTTCAAAGGAATACTAAGCACATCCAGAGATTTATCACGCATCACTCATTAAAAAAACAGTTTTGACTCAAATTTTCCTTTTTGTCAACAATAACACTTGTTCGAGGTTGGAAGATTATGGAATACATCTACGGTCTACATGGCCTACTCAGAGTTTGGCAGCGTTTCCAGAGTTCAGTTCACAATTATAAGTCTTTTAGCTTAGATAACATGGGACCGTATTTATATTCAACGAAAAACATGGCATCGCGCGAGGTCCGGCGCGGTTTTCTCGGTAAAACCGCATCGTCCGAAAGTGAGGCTTTCAGTGCAAATTATAACTCTGAATGCGTAATTTCCAGCAGTATTCGCTGATCCGGGACCAGCAGGAGGCACTGCATCGAAATTTCAGTCTGATCAAGTACACTATGTAAACGTCACATGTATGAGAGAGAAGCTAGTGTATGTGAGCGAATACACGATTTCACTAAATCATTGCAAGGCTGGCGTAACTCAAATTTCGGGATTTTTCAGAAGCATTTTCAAGAAAAGATGTCTCTCGGCCAAAAATGCATTTACACTTACGGCTTTGCTGCCAAACGAAGCAGAATTAATTCTGTATTCTTATAAACAATGTAACTCTATACTTGAAACTTTTGAGTTATGACAGTCTTGCAATGATGAAGCGATATATTCTAGCATGGCAACGCACTAATGTGTGTTTCATTTCATCCACAATTTTGGCGTTTGATTAGGTGCTTAGAATTTATTTATTTTCAGCGCATTTTCCCGCAAGATAACGCGCTGAAGTGGCAAGGATTAACCACTGCGCGCATCGTCAGTCAAAGTCTGCAAACAGGCTGCAGCGTGTTGCATTGTTTACTTTTGATCTTTTTACTCTTCACAGCTACGTGCGCTTCGTTTACACTTCACCTACAGTCACAAGCTACATCGTCAAAATTTGGCATTCTAGTCAATATACAGCACAAAAATATCAATTCATTCTCGATTTTTGTCCTAGGTTCGGAGGCGCACGGAATATAAATAAAAAAAATCAAAATGAGGTTTTGACAAGTGATACTAAATTTTTTTAGAGGAAAAATTTGAAGTTTTCAGAAAATGAAAGTGGGGTTTTCACAGAATAACTTTATTCTCAAGAGATGGCAAGACGGGCCCGCCTGGACGCGAGTTCCTTCTTTTTCTTCTTCTTGCTGCTGGTGGCATGGCGGTCGAAGGCATCAGCGAAGAGCTGCGTCTCGTGGCGGCTCTCGTGCCGCTCCACGCACTGACGCAGGCCTGCTGACGTGAACCCAACCTTGTCCTGCGGGCAAACAACAAAGGATGCTTCATTCCACTCAATCAAGCCTGATGCATATCACCTTGTACATTGGTTTTTCAAATGCCTTAGAACTAACACCAGAACGCAATGATGGTTGTTACTCTCGGTTGCAGCCATTTCCGACACCTGGGTGGAGTGGAAAATTGTGGCTGAGTTCTCCCTTTTCCCAACGGGGAGATATCACCGGGCAGCACCGCCGGGATTTGAACTGCCGGCCCTTCCCGTGAAGGACACGCTGTTAACCACTCGGCCATGATGACCACAACAGCATGAAGGGGACAAATGATTGGTGCAGCGTTAGTCATACCAAGAGTGGTACTCTGGTTAGGGTGGTAGGATCCAGGTTTACCTTGATGCAGTAAGACATAAAGAAACAAACCTGGAGCGTCTTGGTATGGTTAGAGAAATAAATCTGGGGTATCTTAATGCAGTAAGACTAAGAGAAACAAACCTGGAGCGTTTTAGCGTAGTTAAACATGAAGAAAGGCAAACCTGGAGTGTCTTATTATCTTGGTATATTTAAACATAAAGACACAAACCTGGAGCGTCTTGGTGCAATAAGAGAGGTAAACCTGAAGCGACTTGGAATAATTAAACACAAAGAGACACAAACCTGGAGCGTCTTGGTGCAATAAGAGAGGTAAACCTGGAGCGTCTTGGTGCAATAAGAGAGGTAAACCTGGAGCGACTTGGTATAATTAAACACAAAGAGACACAAACCTGGAGCGTCTTGGTGTAGTTGGTGACGTGCCTGGCGAGGACGGAGAGGAAGGGCAGCGCGGCGTTGCTGGCGGCGAGCTGCGGCATGTTGGTGCGCACCGCAACGATGGCAACGCGCACCACCGCCTCCGTCAGGAGGTTCCTCTTGCAGATCCGCGCCAGCACCACCAGCAGGCTCAGTATCTGCGACAGCTCCAGCTGCACGATCGCCTCCTCCAGGAGACTGCGGAGGCAGAAGCAAGATTTAATAATTTGATCAAATCCCCTCCAGCAGACTGCGGGAGCGGAAGTGGGGTTAATCATTTTTTTAGGATTTGATCTATAAAAACTCGAATTTATTGAACTTCAAGAACTCTCATTTATAAATGAATTATCATAATTTACGTTGTAGAACAAATATAATTTAATCAAGATTTGATTTATAGAACTGTAATTTATAGATGGATAATCATGATTTACGTTATAGAACTCAAATAAATGCTGATAAAGAACGAGTAATGTTACCTAGGAGATTGTGGTGGCAGACTCTGAAATTGTAATTTAATCAAGATTTTATTGAGAGAAATCAAATTTATTGAACTTCACAGGACTAAAATTTATAAATGAATTATGATTTACGTTATGGAGCTTAAATAGATGCTGGAAGTGTAGGAGTATTCTCACGCAACTAAGGAGGTCCATTTAAGAAGACCTGCTTCCCATCGAATGTGGTGGATAACAACCGAGGAGTTACAGGTCTCTTTACAGCTCTTAAGAAATACGTTAGCACTGTTTCAAAAACAGGCACCAGATTTCAGCTGAAAGTTGAACGCGGAATCTACGCATGAGGTGAGTTCTCGCACAGGATCCCGTGTACATAGAGACAGCAAGTTAAGAAAGACGGCTGTGAAACATAATAAAGTCAGCAAAGGAAAATTATCCGTAACTGTAACACCCACCTGGACTTGATCCTCGCGAGCACCTCAGCAAAGCACTCGACAGGGTCCATGATGGAGTAGGTGAGCATGAGGTAGTGGGGTGGGGCCTCAGGGTTGTTCAGGTGGGTTTGGTACATCCGCAGTCCTGCCAGGATTTGGTCCACCTGCGCACCAAAACTTACATTCAACACACGCACGCTCTGAGACTATGTTTGTGTGTCCCACATGGTGTGACTCGTACAAACATGTCTTGAGATTGTGGTGAGTGGTATACGTGAGAACATGTCTTTGGAATATAGTGAGGATAGGTGGGAACATGTCTTTGAACTGTGGTGAGTGGTATAGGTAAGAACATGTCTTTGGAATATAGTGAGGATAGGTGGGAACATGTCTTTGAATTGTGGTGAGTGGTATAGGTAAGAACATGTCTTTGGAATATAGTGAGGTGGATAGGTACGAAGATGTCTTCCGAATGCAGTGAGAGGAATAGGTAGGAACATGTCTTTGGATTGCTTCATCTCTGGTACTATAAGATTGAAACGTTAACTAAATGCCAAGGCAACATGCAAAAAGCACACAGTGGATTTTAGGCGCATGTGGAATGTGGAGCATTAAATTTCTAGATCATTTCAGGAGAACCCTATTCCGTAACTATTTTCATAGTTAGTGTCATGCATCCAGCGCGTTGCAGCTCACTTGATATTTTACTTATTGCACAATGGAGCAAGGACTCACAGCCTCCTCGGTGTTGACAGCAGGCCGAGATACCTCGACATATGAACTTACCGAACACGTTCAACGCCTTCAGTTGAACTACAGCTTTGTGTGTATTAAACCTTAGTATTTATAAAAGGATTTCTAAAAAGTATCAAGTATTTACGAAAAGTGTTGAGCACTTATAAAATAAGGATATCCAAGGTTAGGTATTTAGAAAAATTAAGTAAATACATACAAGGTCAAATTTTTACCAAAATCGAGATTGGGACCAAAAAATAATAATGGAGGAAGAATTAACTTTAGCACTCACAGCCTCCTCAGTCTTGGCAGTAGGCCTAGAGGCCCTAACGGCCTCGGAGTCCCTGGTCTCGCCCTCGACGTGGCGCTTCTGGCCGGCCAGCTGCGTGTCCTCCCCCAGCTCCTCCTCCTCCAGGCGCCGCCGCTCCTCCTCCCGTTCCTCCTGCAGGTTGAGGATCTCCTGCGTGCGCTCCCACAGCCGCAGGGAGTGGTCCTCCCCGCAGGTCACCACCCAGTTCCCCTTCGGCGCCACCGTCAGGCATCTGACCATAATGGACACTTCGCTTAGCACCTTAATAGCCTTCGGGTAACTTGAAGCTTCAGAGGTACAGAAGCGATCTAGTTACCCTTAGGTACTCCTAGGAATTTTTGTTCGATGACCTAAGTTGTGCTGAAAATTTTTGTTTATATTTTCACAAGAAACATTGCTCATGCTAACACTAAAATAAACAAGTGCCAGAAAGGTACCTGTTGAAGAAAACAGCAAGCTCCTTCATTTTCTTTTATACTCAATATTGTACTGTTAGGAAAAGAGTTTTGTTGACTGTTAAAGGAAAGTTTTGGACACTATAGCACTAGATCTCGTTTCCCAATACCTAGTCATACTTTAAATACCAGCCTGTGCACCAGTAAAAGTAGTAGTTTGCACAATGGTAACTTAATAACTTAGCTTATACGATAACGATTAAGTAAACAATACATATAAATACCTATGCACAAGACAACGCCCAATTTAAAGACAAAATAACTCGTACTTACACCAGTTTTAATCTCTCCGCCTCCCCTGCACACTTACTTCCCTATTGCTCGAGACTTCCATTTGTAACACCCCCTCTATATTACAGCCACCTTAGGGATCAGAAAATCAATAATAAACTAGTTTCAATAGTTTCACCTCGTCCCTATGGTATTCCTCACTCCTCCAATACTCAACACCCAATACCACCCCTAGGGGAACACAAAAACGCTACAACAGACCAGCATACCCCTCCATTTCCCTCCTACCCCCAATATTCAAGACAACATTCCCCTCACCCACTACACTATTCATCCACCCCAGGCATTACAATAACGCCCCTACAGCCCAGCATACCAATCCCCCCTCCCTGGCGATGCCGACATGTCTCCCCCATCCCCCCCTCTATGTCACCGCCATGTCAAGTCCCCCAAAAAGCTACAACAGATCAACACAAATAACCATCCCCCCTATATATTTACGCCATGTTAAGAATCCCCAAAACGCTACAACCAACAGGCCAGTACAAATTAACAACTTCCTTCTTCCCCTTACCTGGCGATGCCGGCATGGCCTCCCCTTCCCCCCTTCTACCACTATGTCAAGTCTCCCAATATAACTTCACAACAAACCAACAAAAAAAAATCACTCCCCCCTATATTTACGCCATGTTAAGTACCCCCAGAAAGACCACCACAGCCTACCATAACCTCCCCTTACCTGGCGATGCCGGCATGGCCCCGCAGAGTCATGATGCGCTGGAAGGAGGCAGCGTCCCAGTAGTTGAGGAGGCCGTCGTGCCCCGTGGAGAAGAACAGCTCCGTCTGCGCCTGGAACTTGACGGAGGTCACGCCGCCCGTGTGCGCGTTCTTGATCAGTCTGTGGGACAAGCGGCACTCATGTACATCGCCATTACACTTGTTTTTATGTTCATTTATGTGCTATTATGCATCGTCACCAAGCTTGTATTTGTATTTATTTATACATATCGCCACACCAGCCTTGTGTTTGCATTAGTCTATGCGCACTTATATATCGCCAACAGCCTTACAATTTATATACTACATGAAAGATACTCTAAGTGAAGCTGGTTTTATTGAATCTGATATATAAATGAAGCTAGTTATACTGTCCCAAAAGTATAAGTAATGCTAGTTATGCTATATCAAAAAGAGAAGCAATGCAATTGGTGACGTAAGATGGAAAACATATTTCGCATAAGCCCATAACACATCTGCCTCAGGGGAAATGTTAATGATTTCGTGGCAGATGTTAGTTATTCCGTTAAGTTGTGAGCAGGGAGACGTACTTCCTCATGTCACCAAAGTCGGTGCCGTATATTCTGATGGCGGAGTCTTTGCTGCCAGTGACCACGATGGACCCAGAGTGGTTGAAGCTCACGCAGGTGCTGGGCAGGGACTTGCCGTACAGCTCTTGGTGCAGCTGCAACAAAAAACGGGACAATTGATTCACAATTGCTACATTTAGGGAATTCCCAACACTCTACAATTGCTACACAATAGTTACCACGGTAGAGGAACCAAGGTAGGTTGAGTCTTTTTTCGTTGATGGTGTGGTTTTGCTGACGCGCTCATATTGCATCTGGTAGCACTGCTACCACCAAATCTGGCTCCACTATTGGCCTAACGATATGGCGTTGTGTTGACGTCATAATGTTTGTTTGAAATAAAGCTGTTCTATTGGCTGGCCGAACAGGAGGTGTATTTTCTCCCACAGAAATGACCCTACCTTGTTTCTTCTACCGTGATAGCTACACAATTACTAAAATTCCTTGCAAACGCACCACTGTATCAGGCAGTCTTGACGTAGTGCAAAAGGAAATGCAAGGGCTTAACACTGCAATATTCAACTCAAACTAGCAACCTAAAGTTCAACATCAAACTCAAATTTAAAGTCAATCCAGTAAACAGTAATTTTGAAAATAGCAAACATTAATTGGATCATGCCTATATTTAGCTTTGATCAAGTATTTATGAAAATCGAGTTTGTGGCTACTGGTTAGTCAGCAGCATTATAATAATCCCCTCCGTGGCCACCAGTGGTTCACGTTGCGGTCAAAGGGTTAACAGAGTTCTTTGGTACGCTTTACTCTTCAATTACATTCCCACCAGACCACGCATACCTCAACGCTCGTAACATTAACAGCATTTTACGCTTGTGTGTGACGCCCACACTAATTCCACAGGGAAAATTAAGGAGGTAATTTGAGCATGAAGTTGTTTTTATTTACCTAGCGATAGTTAGCCAGGCCACTGTAACTAGGATACAACACGGTTACCTTCGGGCACGCTACGTAAATACGTATAGACAGATACATACAATAAATCAGATATCAGTGACACAAATTAAACAAGGGAAACGTTTAACAGGTCTAGTGGTGACCATTATCATGACGTATTATTCAAGCTCAATAACTACACCGTGAGGATCCGTACCTCAAATATTGAAAAACAAGTAGTAGTAGTATAAGCATTAATTTGCTAGCGCTTCAGTAATTCGTACTATATCGCGCCGTAGATCTCACAGTTCAATAATACAAAATTCACATCGTTACACGGAAGCACACTATCTAATTGTTGTTCAAAGTTTGTCACAATCACCACTATGGAAAACACAGCAGCAGCCATCACAAAAACCGCTCTAATTGCCACCCACATTGTTGTCATCTTATAAGAGCCCCAGTTGTTCTTTGTTGGGATCATCCACAGAGCCACGCACAATCCGCAAGCACAGGACAGCCAAAACACCCCGTAGGGGATTTCAGCTGCCCACCCATTTATGGCCGGGCTCCTTACCCACGCTGAAATCCCCAGAGGCATCTACGCAGCGCGCCCGGCCATGTTGCAGTTTAGTCATCCACATCTCAGACGTGAAGAAAGTTCTTCTTGCTTACGCTGTTCTTTTCTGGTNGGCACTCAACAAGAAAGTGCTTGACAGTCAAAGGAACGTGGCATCGCTCACATCGTGGTTGCGGCTGTTGCTCCATCAAGTGTCCGTGCGTCAATCGGGTATGGCCAATACTAAGGCGGCAGAGTATCACCTCCATCCGGCGAGGGCGGCAACTAGACGATATCCACGCACGCACGGTGGGTTTAATACTTTTTAATTTGTTATTAATTGTTCTGTGCCACTCCTGTTGCCACAAACTTCTCACTGCAGCTTTTATCCGAGGGTAGTAGTCTCGGAAGGGGACCAAGGAAGGGTAGTAGTCTCGGAAGTAGCTATTTCATGGTGTTGATGAAATAGCTAGTGTCACCTTCATGGTGTTGATGAAATAGCTAGTGTCACCTTCATGGTGTTGATGAAATAGCTAGTGTCACCTTCATGGTGTTGATGAAATAGCTAGTGTCACCTACATGGTGTTCATGAAATAGCTAGTGTCACCTTCATGGTGTTGATGAAATAGCGAGTGTCACTTTCATGGTGTTGATGAAATAGCTAGTGTCACCTTCATGGTGTTGATGAAATAGCTAGTGTCACCTTCATGGTGTTGATGAAATAGTGTTACCTCCATGGTGTCGGTACAATAGTGAGTGTTACTTCCATGGTGTCGGTACAATAGTGTGTGTTACCTCCATGGTGTCAATGTAACAGAATGCCTGTGTGTAACAAAGAGCCTCACCTTCATGGTGTCGAGGTAGTAGAGGGCCTCCCTGTTGTCGAGGGTGGCGACAGCGAGGAGGCGGGCGTCAGGGCTGCAGTGGAGCGCCGTGACGCCGTCCTGCACTCTGATGGCGCTCTCGCTCGCGCTCTCCAGCGTCAGCCGCCGCCCTGATGCCTCGTCGCTCACCAGCTCGAACCGCCATATTCTGCTCACGCCATGGCATCAGTAGCGATAAATTATGGAGCATCTATGCTAACTTACACACACATGACAGCACCAGCAGGGATAAATTATGCAGCATATGCACAGGCTTATGCACACGCCCTCTAGTGTCGTCACTCACCAGCTCAAAACGCCAAATTCTGTGCACACCACAGCACTGGCAGCGATTAATTACTTAGTTTAAAGCACCATATTCTGCGCACACACCACCATGGGCAGTGATAAATTACGCAGCATGTGCATAAGCTTTAGCTACAGTGTTGTCGCTCACCAGCTTGAACCGCAATTTTCTGTGAACATGACAGTATTAGCTCAGCGCTTATCTTGCATAGCAAATACGCTAACTTCGCACATGTAGGGTGAGGCAAGTCAACGACACGCAGCACATACGCTAACTCACGCCCCATACCCTCGTCACTCACCAGCTCGAACCTCCATATCCTGTGCACACCATGGCATCGGCAGCAATAAATTATGGAGCACGCACATAAGCTTATGATACCCACATGTGGAGGAGGTGAATTATGACAGACACACACAGGGTGAAGGCAGACTTAAGTCACCCACACACAGGGCAGTTGCATGCAAATGATGACATATGAAGACAGCAAATGAAATTACGCACCATGTACACAAACCTACGCACACACAGGGTGGGGGTAAATACAGGGCATCTGAAGACAGCACATGCAGAGATTTATGACAACCCACAAGCAGGGTGTGAGAAAAGTTACGGTACCCACACACAGGGTGATGTTGGTTGCCTGAGTGAGACAGTTACCAAGATAGGTTTTAGTGAATGTGCTTCGCCTGCCATCTTGTCTAAACTGTTAACTATCTAGTTTTGTTAACTATCTACACAGTTTTGCTTGACCATTTAGCCATTTAATCACGTTTTCCAGTAACCATCTAGTCTTGTTACCCAGTAACCATTTAATCTTGTAAACCCGTTAACACCTAGACTTGTAAACCTGAGCCATCTAATCTTGTTAACCTGTAATTATCATGTCTCGTCAACCTATTAACCACCTAGGCTTGTAACCCTGTATGAAACTCTTGAAAATTTTAACCAGCAGTACACTGAGTAGGCCATTATAGTTAAACCTTTAGCATGAGAAAAGATGAACAATGCATGAGATGTGCAACGCTCTGCCCGTCCCCCAGACAGTGGGACAGTCCCCTCCTCACCTGACATTCTGGTCCAGGCCCCCCGACACGAGCCCTTTGGAGTCCGCAGTGAGAGACAGCGCCGTCACGTCACACTTGCCTGCAACGACGTATCACCGTTACTAAATGCAGCCAACATCTTAATTATGATCTTGATACTAAAGCCATAACTTTACTGCAACCTGGAAGAAAGAGCAAGTAACATACAACTGACAACCAACATCTTAATTACAACCCCTAAATCCACATCTTCACCACATCCCGGAAGAAGAGCGAGTAACATACAACAGCGTTTTGTTGAGAGAGCATCTCCTACAATTCTTCACTCTTGCTTCCCCTACTTCAGTACACCTGAACTCTCACCTCATGATACACAACAATAGGTCCCCATGGACCAGCACTCTCACCGCACCACTACAACAACCAATAACCCTCACCATCCACAATAAAAAAACAACCCTCACCATCCTCCTGGTCAGAGGAGTGTGCCGCTGCAATGTCCTCCACGACAGTGCCGGTGGCGAGCTCGACCAGGAAGATATGGCCAGACGCAGCACCCAGGATGGCGTACTTGTCTCCTGGCGCCAGGGCCATGCTGCGCACCAGCGATGGCAGCGCTGCTGTGCTCGTGCACTGGCACTCAGAGTCGGATCTGCAATGGCCAAATTCTGTGTTAGGCAACCTTATATAGAGAAACATCCTGATCGCCGATAGTTTTTTTTTCAAGAGTAAAAATCTCAAAAACAAGAATTGGACCACACAACTGCACAGTATAAACTCAATATTTTGGTCAATAATAGTCACCGTTTCTCCCCTTTGGGCAACAGAAGAAATTAACACACAAGGACAAGCAAGATAAACTGCAATTGATGCTAGAACTCTTAACATTAGTACGAGCAGGTCCAACTACACTTGATGCTAGAATTCCTACTTAAGAGATGGCCAATAATATATATATATATGATCATCGCCATTTCTCAATGGAACAAACCAGCTCATTAGTAAAAGCAAGACAAACTACAACAGACGCTAGAACTCCTAACGTTAGTACGAGCAAGAGAGACCACAACCGCCGTCACCTGTGCCAGGTCTTGAGGGCATCGTTGCTGAGGGAGACGATGGTGTCCCCCACGAACGAGAACTGCACGTCGCGTACGTCCGCCCTGTGTCCTGGCAGCGTGATGTGGCAGCTCTGCAGCAGCAAAGGGCACCAGTTCAGTAGTAGTAAGAGTATCATTTACAAGCACAGTAAACATTACGCCAATTCTGGCTGCTTGAGCGTGACTATCACTTGTAAGATTTATTTATTTTGCCTCTAAGAGTATCATTAATGAGATTTATTTATTTTGCCTCCAAGAGTATCATTTATAATTATTTTGTTGCCTCCAAGAGTATCATTTATAAGATTTATTTATTTGCTTGGTTGCTCGAGCATGAGTATCATTTAAAAGAGCTTGCTACGCTTATACCACCCCAACACACAAATTCTATGTGGTCGTGAGCAGCTGCAATTCACTCACTACCTCCAAGAGCTCAATAAAGTCTTCCTGATACAGCTTCTTTAATGACGATGTGGAAAACACTTCTCTACTTGGGTAGATACAAAGAAAGTAGAAGAATCTGCATCTGCAATTTTTCATAGAATTCACTCATATTTTTCAAAGTTTCACTACAGAGAAAGAGAGACACAACACTGACGGTGTTGTCCTCGATGAGCTCCCCCTGCGCAGCAGAGCAGGCCCGGTCGACACTCATGACGGCGACGCTGTTGTTGGTGTACAGCGCTGCCAGATACGCCGTTGTGCCTTCCTCCGACACGCACACGCACGACACCTTGTCTGCAACGGGCAAATTACACCTCAGAAGCCATTTCAAGTCAGAGGCTATTGCATGTCAAAGGCTATTTCATTTCACGTCAACGGCCATTTCAAGTTAGACGTTATTGAGCTCATTTCACATTAGAGGTCATTTCACATCAAAGATCATTTAAAATCACAGGCTATCCCAAACTGACTAACTTGTTCAAGTAACGCGCACGAGAAACTACTCAATCTATTGCCCCACCCCACGAAACAGAGAGAGCTGATAATGACAGCAACGAGTTACCCTACCACAAGAGATGCCAGCAGCCATAAACGGGGAATTTAAAATTACGGAATTGAATGAACCAAAGCTGTGGCAATAAAAACAGTAAATTAATTAAAAACCTTAAACTGTAGCACCAACTAAAGTAAAATGACCATCCAATTATTCTATTTTTTACACTCCCTAGCCACAAAAAAAAACATCTCAAGAGTAAAGAAAAGAGACCATTTAGTATGGACTGTCGAAAACGGGGAATTTATGTACATGAAACTGGAGTGTAACATGAACTAAATTGAGGAATGATTACCAAGTGGAATGAAATTTCATCTCAGCAACAACATTTATATATTCAAGATGTAACAAGCCTATTAGAGGCCGTAGTAGATACTTAAGAGAAGAGTGAATTACTCTCAAAAAAGCAGCAGTTAGATCAAGGAAAGAAAAATAAATAAAGAGCAAGGAGACAAAAATAAGAGCAGTAGTGAAAAGCAGCAAGAGAGCATGAGAAAAAAGCAAGAGTTGGAGTAGTAAGAAATAAAAATAAGGCACCTGAACACTGAGGAGAAAGAGAAAGAACGAGAAGAAGAGAAAGAAAGAGAGCCAGAAAAAAGGGAAATAAAAAAGAGAGAGAAGTAAAATAAAAAAGAGAAATTAAAGGAAGAGGGAAAAGCATGAGAAAAAGAGATAAAGAAAGGCAGAAAAGAGAGAAGAAAGGCAAAAAAGAGGGAAGGCAGATGTTGAGAAACAGTTTAATTTTGGGAATTTTAAACTAATTTGTGTCCTTTTTTTGTGTTAACTGATTTGTGGTTTTTTGTGTTTTTTTTTGCATATCTTTAGTAGGCTTCGTTAGCACCTTAGCGCAAATAAAAAATTACGTAACTCCAACAGTACAGACGGGTCGCTTCAACATGTGGAATGCCTGAATGTTGTGGTTCAACATGTTTATATGTATGGTGTGAGTGAACGGGGTGTTTCAAGTGTTAGCTGTTGGTCAGCAAGAATTTCTGGTGGAGGAACTTAAGAACCCTCGGTCGAACAACACTCGACGGGAAAATTTATTACTAACCCCAACGGTTCGGTGTTGGAGGCGTGAGAAATATGTTTTGATTTTGGAAGAGGCTTGGATAAAGGACTTACGCTGCGGGCAGAGTTAAGGAACACCAACCGCGAAAGTCGACAGTAATAAATTACCGACACTTGAGACGCTCGAAAGGCTAACGTAACCATGGAAACAATTTTTGGGCGACGTGACTCGTGAAAGAAGTTCAACCAGCGAATGAGAGAAGGACTAGGTCCAGGACCGCCAATCAGAGAGATTGAAGGCGTTCACGAATGAAAGAGGGCAGCCCTCACAGCACACAAGACCAAAGAGTTAGTGAGTTTAGGCAAGCCGTCCGACAAGGTGCGTTAGTACGAAGTGTTCACTGAAAAATACACTCTGTAAAAATACGTGGAAAACATATAACCTGCTTCACAGAGTAATTGTACTGGTTAGAATTTAATGTAAATACTTTCCATTTTTCAGAGAAGAGAAGTCTCTCGCACGACCATCGGGGTCGAGACATTAGAATCAGAAAATAAAGTGTAGACGTCGTTGGGCGGGTGAGAAATTATTTCTAGTTGTACAAGATATGCTGTTCAAAAAAAATATGTGATAGAAAGTACTGTCATTCAAAGTTAACACTAAATGTTTAAATGAGCACATTTTTGCAATCAAAGTATTGGGTTAAATGTTTGAATCTTTGCAGGAGGGCGGTTTTACTCCTCTCTTGGCAGTTCTTCACAGTCAATTTCAACTTCAAGAAAATTTATGAGACGCTGTCATACAATCATCAAAAGATACTGTACTGAACTGTGAATAATTCAGGGAAGCGGAACTGAAGCGGTGCCTGAGAGCACACATGTGATTTGAAGCTATGACCGTGCTCTGTGCTGTTGGAAACGTAATCATTAAGGGAGCATTTTGTCATGTGTCTTAATTTAGTCGATGCGTGGTGGGTTGGCCAATCCATATTATTAGGGTAGTATTGTCATGAGGCTATTACGCCCGAATTTTTGTTTGTAATTCTGTCAGTCGTGTTAGTATCTTGAGAAGGGTAGTTTGTCCAGGGTGTTGTGTACTTGCCATTAGCATAAAATCTCTCCGATAATCTCTGCAGTATTAATACCTATCCTCGTGAGGACATCCCATCAATTCAGACGCGCACAGAAAAGCGTGCTGTGTAAGTGGTATACCTTCACATTGGTGAGTACCATTCTTGTTTTAGTATGTGTAATGTGGATTCTTTATAATTCAATTTTTCGTGTATTTTGGGTTGCCTGTATTTTGTGTATTTGATGATTTCTTGGAGGTACGCCAAACCCTCATTACCGAGAATCCGGTCTCCTTGTTAATGTAAATTAATGAGGGGTAGGACCGCACATTGGTGACACAGAAAAGAGATAATGAAAGGAAGAAAAGAGAGAAAAAAGGCAGAAAAGAAAGAAAAAAGGCAGAAAAGAAAGAAAAAAGGCAGAAAAGAAAGAAAAAAGACAGAAAAGAGAGAAAAAGGCAGAAAAGAGATAATGAAAGGAAGAAAAGATAAAAAAGGCAGAAAAGAGATAATGAAAGGAAGAAAAGAGAGAAAAAAGGCAGAAAAGAAAGAAAAAAGGCAGAAAAGAAAGAAGAACGACAGAAAAGAGAGAAAAAAGGCAGAAAAGAGATAATGAAAGGAAGAAAAGAGAGAAAAAAGGCAGAAAAGAAAGAAAAAAGACAGAATAGAGAGAAAAAAGACAGAAAAGAGAAAAAAGGCAGAAAAGAAAGAAAAAAGGCAGAAAAGAAAGAAGAAAGGCAGAAAAGAAAGAAAAAAGACAGAAAAGAGAGAAAAAGAAAGGCAGAAAAGAGAGAAAAAGAAAGGCAGAGAAGAGAGAAAAAGAAAGGCAGAGAAGAGAGAAAAAGCAAGACAGAAAAGAGAGAAAGAAAGGAAGAAAAGAGAGAAATAGAACAAAAGAGAGAAAGAACAAAAAAGAGAGAGAGGGTCAGAAGAGAGCGGCACACTGACGGTGTAGAGCGAGGCAGGTGAGGGAGCGCATCTCATCACACAGCTGCGGGGCATCGCTGGCAGCCGTCTCCGTCTCTGCAGCACCGCCCTCCCTGCACACACCACACTCTCCTCAATTGCGGCACTCCACATGTCGCCACCACGCAATGACTGGGGCAACTGGACAACAAGCAGCTCGCCAAAAATAGGGGACAATTTGCCCCAAAAAAGCCAATTTGCTATAAAAACAATTTGATCAAAAAAGATCTATTTGCTTAAAAAGAGCCAATTTGCTATAAACAAATCCTAAAAAAGACCAATTTGCTTAAATAGGCCAATTTGGTAAAAACAAAAGGGCACTTTACCATGGAGCGAAGTATCAATGCGAAGCGGGTTTTTGTGTTCAAAAACTCCCTATTGCTACACATTTGTTTCATGACGTTCAATAAAAAATGCCGCACAGATTGCTATCTATTTCTGCATATATTTCACCAAATATAAATAATTGTTTACGCTTCCTTAATCGCAACTATAAATGCTTTTCAGCAATACCCTGTTCACGCAAATGATATATTACCATTACAACTACATATGAAGATCCACTTGAATAACTACATAGATCAGTTGTGTCAGCAATAAGTTCTGAAGGACTGAACAAACACAAATTCTAAAATCACTTCATTACTGCTCGAGGGGTGGTACCAGGAACTACCAGGGTCTATACTAGGAGCTACCCGGTCTATACCAGGAGTAGTACAAGTCAATACCAGGGGAAAGTAGTTCCTATAGCAGGAACTACCAGTCTACACCAGAAACAACCAGGGGTAGGACCAGTGTACGCCACATGTCGCCTCACTCTGCACCAGGAGAAGCACCAGTCTACACCAGGAACTACCAGGGGTAGGCTCAGTGTACGCCACATGTAGCCTCACTCTACACCAGGAGAAGCACCAGTCTACACCAGGAACTACCAGGGGTAGCCTCAGTGTACGCCACATGTAGCCTCACTCTACACCAGGAGAAGCACCAGTCTACACCATCAACATACGCCTAACTTCCCCTTCCTCACCTGAGCCGCTTGCGCGTCTTCTTGAGCCTCCTGCGCACCCTATCGAGGACCTGCTCCTCGTCCAGCACGCTGTAGAGGTCGAGGGAGTTGTGCTTGCCGTAGCAGGCCAGCACCCCGCCGCTCCTGCTGGTGCTCAGACCCACCACGCGGCCCCCACGGGTCCGCTGCAGACGGCCCAGGTTCTCCAGGGACAGAACGCTCTGCGGGCACCAGGATCCGTTAGCTCCTTCGCACCAAGGTAGAAGAAACATGGTAGCTTTAAACCAGTTTTTTTTTGTTGACCGAGTTGCAATGGTGACGTTATGGCAACGGGCCAATGGCAGCACTCATATTGCGTCTGGCAACACTGCTAGCCCCAAACCTGGCACCACTATTGGCCTGACGACGTATTGTAATGGTGATGTCATGGCATCAAGCCAATATCAGCGCTCATATTGCATCTGGCAACACTGCTAGCCCCAAATCTGGCACTGCTATTGGCCAAACGACATGTCGCAATGGTGAAATCATTGAGCCTATTAGAAATGAAGCCTTCCTATTGGCTAACAGCAAATAATGAGGTTATAACGGCACTCACAGCGTCGTCCGAGGGCTGCTGCAGGGGTTGTGCCTCTATGACGGGCAGAGGTGCCGCTTTGCCCTCCGTGTCGAGGTGGAAGTGTTTGTTTTCTGCTTCAGGGCTTGTTGTGTTGTCTTTTATTTCATTTTTTGTCTCACTCTCTGCACAAAGCCAGGTTATTATTACCGTGTGAATCTATGAAACTTTACCTACCCAGGCAAGAATAACCATATGAATCCATGAAACTTTACCTCCCCAGGCAAGAAAAACCATATGAATCCATGAAACTTTGCCTACCCAGGCAAGAATAACCATATGAATACATGAAACTTTACCTACCCAGGCAAGAATAACCATATGAATCCATGAAACTTTACCTACCCAGGCAAGAATAACCGTATGAATCCATGAAACTTTACCTACCCAGGCAAGAATAACCATATGAATCCATGAAACTTTACCTACCCAGGCAAGAATAACCATATGAATCCATGAAACTTTACCTACCCAGGCAAGAATAACCATATGAATCCATGAAACTTTACCTACCCAGGCAAGAATAACCATTTGAATCCATGAAACTTTACCTACCCAGGCAAGAATAACCGTATGAATCCATGAAACTTTACCTCCCCAGGCAAGAATAACCGTATGAATCCATGAAACTTTAACTCCCCAGGCAAGAATAACCATATGAATCCATACACACACCTGGAGACGCAGGATCGTTGAAGGTGAGCCCCCAGACATCGAGGGCGGCATCGTTGCCTCCGACCACCAGCCGCGTGTCGGAGCGCAGCAGGGCTATGTCCCACACCTACACCAGTAATGGTGTTCATATCATGCGCATAGACATATCGTAGCTGCAGCATAAACTATGTGCAACAAATGCAGAAGCTAAAGTTCATAGACTAGCATAAGTCGTAAGATGGTGGAGTAACATTACAGTGAATGAACATGTGGTATGTCCTACACTTGCATCCACATTAGGGCAAGATGAATGGTATGAATGTCACTGAGCATAAACATACGGTAGCTACTGCAAAAACTATGTACGACAAATGCAGAAGCTAAAGTTCATAGACTAGCATGAGTCATAAGATGCTGGGCAGCTATAAGCTGGTATTGCTAATCTGGTGGAACTTGACAGGCAGTAGATTAAATTAGATGTTAATTTAAACCTCCCTATTTGCAACAAAGGGTATCCAAAGAGAGGAAGGCACCATTTAGTATCAAGATGAGAAATGCAGAATCTATCCACAAGGTGCATAGAAGCAGTAAGTTGAGAGGGAAGTTCATGAAGCAAGATAAAAGCTGAAAAAGAATGCAGTAGGTGCTGAAAAGCAACAACAGAGAACCGAAAAAAGAAGCTCCTCAACATAACAAAAATTATTTTATTTCAACAAAAAAGACCCACACCTAACTCTCAGCTTGGGACCTCACATTGTCCTCCTGGTAGTGTTAATTCTTACATATACAAAAGTTGTATCCTCTTGAGGGAAAACAGAACAGCAATGCATCAAAACTGACGTCCCACCTCAGCAGTGAGAGGCGCGAGCGTCCTGTAGCAGTGGCCTGTAGGGACATCCCAGAACTTGATGGAACCATCCTTGCCGCAGCTCACAAGACCGTCTCGTGTTGTCATGAACAGCACTCGCGTCACCACCCCCTTGTGGCCTCGCAGTCTAATTATGCCTCTCTCTGACACCTGACATGAAAAATATTAATTAATTATTCATGAAACACCACAGAGGAACATGGAAAATAAAAAATATGGCAAGCACTGACAAACCTTTCAGTAGTAATTTGCTTGTTTTATTGGTGTTGACTCCCATACCAATACAAGTAAATGAAACTCTAAATCTTCGTCATGCCTTTAAAGTGAGAAATTCCTAAACTTACAAAAAAGTGTAACCAACACTAGAAGTTCCAAAACTTTTACCAACCAGCTTAAACCTCAAAGTTTTGAATCCACAAACCTAATGAAGCCCAGGAGTTGAGAAACCCTGAGCACAAGATGGCTAAACCACATAAGCTGGCAAAGCAAAAAGAATTCTTTTTGAACTCCTCATGTGTTCAATATTTTGCAGCCGTATAAAATCAAAGAAGCTGTCAAATCGCAACCATGACATGCCAGCACCAGACACAAAGCTCAATGCATCAGAAACAACAAGAAGCTTATCTGAGGCTGCCCTCGCTCTCACAATTAATTTGTGTGAAGCAACCCAATGAAAAGAAATGTTGAGTTCCAAGCAAAATGTACTCAAACTGAAGTTACATTTTCTTGTACTTTGTTGGGTAAGATTAAGATTATAAGTTAGTTTAAGCCTCTCTAATCGCTACAAAATAGAGCGTATCGAAGAGAGGAAGGCACCATTTAGTATGGAGATAAGAGAATGAGGAATCTATGCAGAAGGGGGCATAGAAACAGCAAGTTGAGAAAGAAGTTCATGAAATAAGATAAAAGTTAGAGAAGAAAGTCAGAGGTGCTGAAGAACAGGACAGTAGTGAACTTGAAAAAGGTGGTCCCTAACATAACAAAATAAACATTTTATTTCAACAAAAACAAGTCCTACCTAACTCTCAGCTCACGCCCTCACATTGTCCCCCTAGGAGCACTAATTCCCATACATCCAATTAGTTGCATCCCCCTGAGAGGAGTTTGTTGGGTAATAAATTGAGCTTCCACCACAATATACATGTTATTTCTAATGCAAGATTTACAACATGGTTTAGCCACATTGTGTACAAGGAGTATAAGCATAGAATCTGTGTATGAAACGTGATGAGCTTCCAAGAGGAGCATGGCAAATTTTGCAAAGTGCAGCTGCATTCATAGTGAAAAATTACGTCCAGCATCACACAGCAAATCTAATTTACTCCATCAAAATAGAACATTTTTTAAACATTTAAAAGGTTTATTTCTAAGTGAGCCTAATATACACACACACACACACACTTACTTTTAATTTTAAACTTACCTCACTTTAAACCATTCTGGAGATCTAAAACAAAGAAGCACTTTATGCCAGGTCTGGTTTGATTGAATTTCTACTTATAGGACTTATTTTTAGCATAAAATGACCTTGCCTCTAAAATTCTAGAACTTTTACAGTTCTACCTGAAAAAGTATTCCAGAAGAACTATGATGGTGGTTAGACAAGCATGACTTTTTCCTTTATTAATCTTTTAATTGAAAGCCCTTATGGGAGAAGATAACAAGCAAATTATGTTACTGAAATATGTAAGCCACAAGTGTAAACTTACAGCATCCCAGATGACGATTTCTCCATCCACCCCCGCAGAAGCAAGTCGCATGCCCGAGTTATCCCACGCCAAGGAGGAAACTGCGCCTCGGTGACCTGCACAATAGCACAGCATTACAGCTTTACTGTAGTGCCTATACATTACAGCTTTGTTGATGTGTCTACATAGCAGCAAAATTTCATGAACAGCAACAAGTATCCTCTGATAATCACACACGCTATTTAGTTCAGTGAAATCTAGTTTGTCATCTTTTTACATGGAGAATAAATGAATTACCTCTCAAGTATAATATTCATTAGCAGTTTTGATTAATAAAACTTTGAATTTTGACAGTTTATTATACTTCATAATAAATTTTGAAACCTCAATATTTCAAGCCAAAAATCAAACTCAATAAAAACAAACCAAGAGCTACATTATTTGTTTCTGATCCACAAGAGCTAACATATTGAAGATGAAGAGTAATTTTTTATGTGCCACTACCTGGAAATGTCAAGTGAAAATGCACAGACATAATTACTTGCTTGAAGTAGTGTGAAGAAATAACATTTCACTAGTGTATCTTACAGCAAAGGCTTTTCTCAATGCCATGCAAGAAACAAACATTAACTGAAATATCTTGTTTTCAATCAATGATTTTTGAGTCTCAACTTGTACTCTCAATTCATTACAGCATACAGTAAGCAACTTAACTACCTTGTTTTAAAACACAAACTAATTAAGGGTGCAAAAAAATATGATTCAGAAGCAATTCTAGGAAAAGATTGTAAGATGAACAGACCAGCTAATACAATGGAATCTGTATCAATTCACCCACAAAAGAAATTAAAAAAAAGAGACTGTAAAATGAACTCATAAGCAAACAAAATGGGTTCTATGCAAAAATAAATGGGGCACAGAAGAAATTTAAGAAAAAATTGTAAGATGAACTGATAAACAGAAATGTGGCACAGAACAAATGCAAAAAAGAGATTGTAAAATGTACTGATGAGCAAACAACAAAATGGGTTCTATGGAAGAAGAAATTCCAAGAAGAGATTGCAAGATGAACTGACCAGCAAACACAATGGGGTCTATAGTCGAGTTCTGTTTGATGCTGAAGACAACCACCTCCCCTGAGGAGTAGCCAGCAGCAATGTTCGAGTTGTTGAGGGAGTTGTCTGTAGGAGGCTGCACGGCCAGCACCTGCACAGTACCTTCTACGTCGGGGCACTGCAGGCTGGCAACCTGCGACAAATTCATCATTTGATCATATATTAGTACATCAATGAATGATGCACTCGGTCTGATAATTTATATAAATAAATCTGTACATAAATTATGTAATGCTGGCTGGAGAGGTACCTACAAGAAAGCGTCCTCTGTGAAAATAAATGTTAGAGAAACGTAGATTTTAATACTGCTGAAATGCCATCAATGAAAGCAGAGTTGAACTTTATACGCAAAGTAAAGACTTTTGTTAATTAGATTAGGTTGCACAACACGGCAAAGCTTTAAAATGAAGGTTATAGCGAAGACAACAGATTTAAAATATATATCTATTAAAAATTAGAACGTTTCAATCATCTAGATCATCATCAGCTATAGTCTGAAATATAAGAATTGACAAATTGAGACCGGCAATAAAAACCATTCAGTAAGTGATATAATAATATGCACACAAATTGAAAAAAAAAAATTACATAATACCTATTTTCAATGGATAGGATGACTGCATGTCATTAAGGTTAGGTTTCAATTTACTAATTAAGAGGGATTCAAGAATGCGGAAATTAAAACACGAACCTGCAGAACCTAATACTGAAAAACCTTCGAGTGAGATAGTTGTACTGCATTTTTCAGCATGGATTCTAATAGCTGAATGGGAAGGCCTACTTAATGGAATACCAGTCCTAAAACTTCTACCACTATGTTCAAATACCCTCGTAGATAGCAACCGAGATGTCGAACCGACATACACAGACCCACACAGTGGGCAACAGTACTTGTATACAACAGAGGAGAGCACTGAAATGGGTAGTCTATCTTTAAAATGAAAAAATGAAAAAAAGAACAAAAATGACTGGTATTCCATTAAGTAGGCCTTCCCATTCAGCTATTAGAACCCATGCTGAAAAATGCAGTACAACTATCTCACTCGAAGATTTATCAATATTAGGTTCTGCAGGTTCGTGTTTTAATTTCCGCATTCTTGAATCCCTCTTTATTATTGAAAATAGATATTACGTAATTTTTTTAAAAATTTGTGTGCATATTATTATATCACTTACTGAATGGTTTTTATTGCCAGTCTTAATTTGTCAATTCTTATATTTCAGACTACAGCTGATGATGATCTTGATGATTGAAACGTTCTAATTTTTAATAGATAAGTATTTTAAATCTGTTGTCTTTGCTACAACCTTCATTTCAAAGTAAAGACTGCATTGTTACAAGCAAGCAAATGACCAAAAAGTAAGTCAAGATAATTAAAGTTATTCATAATTACACAGATTAAAATTGGATTTCAATATATGTTGACAATATGCAGTTGCTTCAACATCATTGAATATCTGAAGTTTCTTAAATTAATGTGGTTTTAGTTTTAGAGAATTATAATGCAAAACACAATTCCCTTCTTATTTGTTACAGCCATCAGATGCTGCATTAAATAAACATTCAAGACTGGTGTACACACAAACCTAGAAGGATCCTCTCACCATGTTCAGGAAAACAAGTTCAGTGAAAGTAACTCCCACTCTCTCAACACCTCACAGCACAAATGAAATGTCAATATGTTATGTTTTAGCTTGAAGCACCAATGAATCGAGATTATTGAACCGCTGTTGTCAAACATATATAAACAGAACATTAAGATAGGCTATGAAACAAAAAAAATTGAAAAAGACAGTCAAAAGTGCTGAAAAACTGGACAGCAGTAAACCAGTAAAATAATGGTCCTTGAATAAACAAAAACCTTTTATTTCAATAAGAACGTCTACCTAAATCTCATCTTGGGGCCTAATATTTTCCTACTAGGTGTGCTAATTCCCACATACAACAGTTGTATCCCCCTGAGGGAACCTGTAGGCAAAGAAAATGTAACAACGGTCAGAATGATATTTTCCAATGAGCGTCTAGAATCACTAATGTAAGTAACTTATCATAACAAATTTCAGTATGAAGTATTGTAAAATACAGACAGCTTAAAAAGAAATTACCCATTGCAGAAACTAAGTCATAAGCAAGTAGATTTTTATTATACATGACTACCAAAACTTACTAGCAAGTGTGCATTGCTCTACCATATTCCAGTGAGTTCTAAATGAGTACTAGAAGTACAAAAATGATAAAAACTCAAGGATTTTTATATTTACAAACTTTTCAACAAATTTTGCACCTCATGGTTGATCAAACAAAACCAACAACATTTTCTAACTTTTGATGTAGTTCTCTAGAAATAGAGTGCTTTTGATAAACTCGTGAGAAAACATCAAAAACATATTTGAAATTCAACTCGATAGAGTTGAATACTCAAGCTATCTGCATAAATAAATTTACATCAAAATATTAATTGTTCTCACCTTGACTTGTTTCCTCGTGTCCCAGATGAGGACAAGTTGACAGGCAGTGACGGCAACATATCGCCTCACATGTGACTGCCGTGTAATGAAGACAACACTGTTGCCAGTGCCTATCAGCCCAAATATGGAATGGGCTTTGAAACGCTGGTAATTAACCACAGACATTTTTTGAAATTTGTAACACAAAAACTATTCAGTCTAGAAGCTAGAAATGTACTAATATTTCAATTTAATACTCATCACATTCTTTGTCACAATGTAGTAATGATCATCTGGAAAACAAAAAAATATTAACAGTATGGCTGTCATAAGTTCTACAGAACAAATTCTGCAGTATTACCATAGCAGTTGTACAACTTCAAAAGGGTGCTTGAAATTTGAATTTTCAGGGTAGATTGATGTTTCCACATTACAAAATTGCTAATGAAATTGTTGCAAATCATTTATTCAGAAGATATGAGTGTTTCTATTAAGCACTTTCATAACAGATTTCTCAGATATTTTTTTCTCTACACTTGATCTATTTGGGTTCTTTTCGGTACATTAACATCCATTTAGCCCGTATGTATTTCAATATTGTATTGAACTCCACAATTAATTCCTTTCCAGATCTAATTGACTTTTTGATTAAGCTGTCATAACTCATTACTTCTCAATTAAATATTTCAACTGTAATATTATATACACTCTAATAAAAAAGTAGATTTAGTGCAAACTCATATCCTACCAAATTTACAGACACAAAGTCAAAAATGGACCATCAAAAATGTTGGGATTCAATATTTTCCTTCAATAAATTTTCCAAATTTCGATGAAAAATAAATATATCTATCCTAATAGTATCTGCACTAAGAATATCCCTGTACTTGTGAAGACTGATGGAACTCACATCACAGATACAGTCATTAAGCATCCTTGTGAGCGTCACAGAGAGAAGGAAGAAGTGCACACCAAACAAACATACAAACACATTAGGATATTATTAGGAACAAGATGCCATCCACCATATTTGATGAGCACTATCCTTCTTCATAAGGCTGTGCTTGCCTCCTGGCACAGGCAGTATGTTATGTGAAATCAGGTCAGGTTGAATAGCATTAGTTTGGTTTTCTGTGTGTAAAATAATGCTTATCTTAGTATAATATAATGTATATCTTGGTATAATATAATGATCCCTTGGTTTAATATAATGCATATCCTGGTATACTAATACCAGATTCCAGTTGCAGCTTAAAGCAGGATAAAACAGTTTTGCAAGCAATTTACCACTGTATGGTATTCTAAATTGTGTTCATACTTACTCTGAAAATTGCATAAATTACTTGATTGGAAAGTTTTCTTCATTATGTTTGCAATGGATATATCTGAATTTATCCAGGCAAATTATTTCAAATAGTAAATTTGGTATACTCGTAGCATGACTGCTGACCAAATACCCATTGAAATGATGAATATATGCTAAGTAAATGTTAAGGAGAAGCTACTACTGATCAATTTTTGAAATTTTATTGTTTGAATCATGGTAATTCCATCAAAATGAACTTTTCTTCTATGCCCTTTAAGTGGGAAATGAGTATTTAATGAGTTATAGCGGTAGGTTAATTTTCATTTTTGATAGCCATAATACAAGCCAAAAAAACACAAAAATTGATTAGTAGCTTCTCCTGGACATTTAAAGTCTTCTCTCTGAAGGCGCAAGTTAGTACAATTGTAAAATTCAATTGTAAGGTAGGTAACGTAACTAAACGCAAATTAATGTAACTATACACAACCTAACAATCATTCGAGTGCATTGAAAGGGAGAGCCCATTGTAGTCTCCCCCTCAGAACAATTTGTTCTCGCTTCGAAGACTAGAATTGCGGTAAGTAACCTACCACTAAAACTTGTTAAATACTCATTTCCCCCAAAAAGAGCATAGAAGAAAAGATGTTTATTTTGATGTAATTACTTTGATTCAACCAACAAAATTTCAAAAACTGATTAGTAGCTTTGGTCAATATTGAATTTAATTTTGTCAATGACCTTTATAATTTCATTATAAAATTTAGGTAATTGGAGACATTTTAAGACGTTTCACATGAATGACATTGTGCTCGCGAATGCTCAGTTTTTGAGATATAGCATAAATGACTTTCAGGTAAGAATAGCATTAACGGCAGTTTTGATACGGCTCTTGCGGTGAGAGGCGATATTGAATTGAATGTTGTCAACGACTTTTATAATTTAATTACAAAATTTAGGTAATTTGAGACATTTCAAGTGATTCTACCTGAATGACATTGTGCTCACAAATGCTTAGTTTTCGAGATATTGCCAGCAGTTTCGGTATGGCTCTTGCGGTGGAAGGTGCATGCAAAGGATGTTCTATGACTCTATTTGAGCCCATTAAACATTATTATAATAATAGTGCTGGTTTAAAAGTGTTTATTTTGCATTCTGTTACTCATTCCAATGAAGAATGACCTATGAGCCCATGGTGGCCGCAGTTGCAGCATTGTGGGAACACGCTTTGCTTTAGCGTGGGAAACCCATTTCATGAACAACGTTCCTATAACTTCAAAATTAAATATCTCAAAAACTGAGCATTTGCAAGCATGATGTCATTTGTGTAAAACATCTTCAAATTTACCATGTTACCTATGAGTGGCAAGAAATTATTGAAATCGTTGACAATATTAAATTCAATATTACTGTAGCTTCTCCTTAACATTAACCCTAATTAGAGTAACAAATTGGTAAGGAAGTTTATGAAATAAGATAAAAATTGAAAAAAAGTACAAAGTTCATCTGTAAGGTAGGATAGAACTTAATTAAAAAATAAAACTGAATAATAAAAAAATCATTTTACTTCATTTTCAGTAAAGCCTACTTAACCTTCAACTTAAGATTTCCCATCTTCCACCTGATAGCACTAATTCCCATTCACATATTAATTGTATCCCTCCCCCTCCCCCTCCCCCCCTTTCAGGTGGAGTAGTTATTACCTAGTTCTTGATAAATATACATTTTGTAGCAGAGTAGAGCACAAAAATCATTAAAAAACATGTTTTGCTGCTGAAGAATTACTAATTAAACATTTTATACTGTACATACTTTAAGCATATAAAAGATACTGACGTACAACCTATCAGAATAAAAACAAATCTTGATAAAAGAAACGCCTTAACAGCACCATTTAACTTACTAAATAAAGGTTAATGGCACATAAGTGACTAATATCCCTCATGAACTGAAGGTCACCAAAATAATTCCTAAGAGACTGTTCAAATATAGCCTTATTTCACACATGTGAAAGAAGATTCTTCACTACATCAACAATGGTCAGTTTACAAAAGGATCTAATTTCAAAATATGTGATCCAAAATTATTGAAACGGTTTCCTTTGTTAGGTCAATAGTTATTTACAATTTTCATTTCATTTTTGAAATAAAGCTCAAGAAAAACAGTGGACTCTTCAACATAGGTTAAATTTCTTATCCCACCCCAAGCATAATAGAGCATCCCTATATTCTGCCCCAGCCAGTGCATTCTTGATTCAACCCTACTAAATGGCATATGATACTTTCTTCATCACATTTAACCCACCCGACATGCCATTGGTTTCTGCCATATTACTCAACAAACCAAATTCTTATGGATCTATCTTTCATGCTCAATACTGTTCCAAAACACACTAGCCTTTCTCAGCTGTGCCACACATCTATTAGACTTACTCATCAACAAATTTATAATCGCTCAAAAACGTATGTTAGTTAAAAAAACGATAACGAATACAACATTTGGTGCCCTTTTTTATACACAGCACAACTCACACTTTACTAATCGTGATAGTCTCTACTGTGCGCACATGGTACCACACAGGAATTTGATTTCTACACCACGGCACGGAGTGTAAATGGCTCAACTCTAGAAGTTGGAACCGGTAATTGTTGTCGTACCTCTTCCAGAAGAAAAAATACAGTGCATTTGTTAAGTAAATTGTCTTTGCATCGTTGTTATGATACATTTTAAAAAACATGATCAATAAAGTTCACCTTTTTTTTCATCTTTAAGATGCGGTTATTAAGAATTATGCATGAAATTACGCCCACGTCTCAAATGACCCTCATGTAAATTTTTCTCGAAGATTTATTAATTGTCTCGCCTACCCGCTTTTTGGCGGCGAGAAACTTCCAGAACTAACTGGCACAGAACATAGTCTTTTGCTGACACCCTAAAAATGCCAGTACACGCTGCACATACCTATTTTATGACAAGGCAGGACACAAAGACAGAAAATGCTCACCTCGACATGACGTTCGAAGAATATGTTTTGGTGAACATCTCTTCACAAAAGGCCGGCTGGTAGGGCGTTTTAGGCGCCCCTGAAGCGGGACCGGTTTAACTCAGAGCACATTGTAGGATACGTGCGCTCCAGGCCACTTCTCGTCTGCATCTGAGGAGGCAACCCCCGAAGGTCCCTCCTCAACTCCGGTCGGATCCGTCGCTGTGGCTTCGGATTCGCTCGGGCGAAAATGA